>ML370447.1:72608-88190 GCA_005239525.1 Nicotiana knightiana | reverse complement strand
TATATAGCATGTTATAGTATATGATAGTAGTATTCATTATTTGTATTATAACAGAGTTAATGAATTACATTTATTCATCACTAGGTTATAAAGTCGATGAATCAATTATAACAGATTAATTGTTATGGGTCGAGACGTTTTATTTTGAATATTCAACGATGCATCTGAGTAGGTTATAAGTCGATGAGTCAATTTACAAGTGTATCAATCCCTAAAATAACCCGACCTTGTGTTCCTAGCGCTTCATGTGTTATATATATATATATATATATATATATATATATAACACTTTGTGCTGCTTTAACTACATATATAACATGTTATGGTATATGATATTGTANTTATAGTATATGATATTGTATTCATTATTTGTATTATAATAGAGTTAATGAATTACATTCATTCATCACTAGGTTATAAGTCGAAGTGTGTGTTTATATATATAGTTAAAGCAGCACGAAGTGTGTGTTTATATATATACACACACTAACATATACTATAACAAGTTATATATACGTTATAGTATTACAGTGAAGGTATCTCTATGTGTGTGTCTATATATATATATATATATAACACGCTTTGTTGTACAATTTTAACTACATATATAGCATGTAGAATATATTTTAGTGTATTAATCTCTTGTATTACAGAAGTCTTAACGAACTACATTTATATTATTTAGATAGTAAATATAAAAGTGATTTTTAATTTTGACCAATGTTTACCTGAAAAGGGACCAACTTTGGTCGCTAATTATCCAGAAATTAAAATTAGCGACCAAAGTTGGTCGCTAAAGTTGAATCGGATTTATTTTATATTTTATATAATATTTAAAATAATAATATAATGGTTAAACGTTAGAACTGTATCCCAGATTAGTGACCAAAGATGGTCTCTATCTGCTTCCCCTTTTACAATCGACCATCTTTGGTCGCTACTTTTAAATTATGTTTATTTATATTTTATAATTTTATTTAAATAATAATATAATTATTAAATTTATATATATGGGTTCCAGATTAGCGACCAATTTGGTCTCTATTTTCTTGCCCTTCTAAAGACGACAAACTTTGGTCGCTACTTTTAAATTATATTTATTTATATTTTATAATTTTATTTAAATAATAATATAATTATTAAATTTATATATCTGGGTTCCAGATTAGCGACCAAAGTTGGTCTCTATTTTCTTCCCCTTTTAAGAGCGACCAACTTTGGTCGCTAATTTTAAATTTTATTATTAATATTTTATAACTTTTTTAAAATAATAATATAATTATTAAAATTTTATAACTGGGTCTCACTTTAGCGACCAAAGTTGGTCGCTAAATTCAACATTTCTTTGACCAAGAAGGTCTGATCAATCCGGTCAATATTTTGACCAAATTAGCGACCAACCTTGGTCGGTAATATATTTACAATTTTTTAAAATAATTTTCTTCAATTTAGCGACCAACTATGGTCGCTTTTCCCGACGGACCGATTTTGGTCGCAAAAGTTTGGTCACTTTTTACCGGATTTTTAGTAATAATATATATATATATATACTAGACAGGGATGCTCGTGCTACAGCACGGGCCCCAACACGAGGGAAGGCTTTGGCATAATCATAAATTACTCACAAACTTTAGACTTTTCATACCAGCAAAGACACAATCTTCATGAATAACTTAATTCTACCACATAAAGGAAAAGGAAAATAATATAAACATCAAGAACAAAACATATTCTTTTCAGACTGCATATTTCCTCTTGAATTAGAATCTAAACAGTTGCAACTGTATCATTTGTCACCTTGAGCCTTCAAACTGCATCTATGATCGAGAAAAATAATCAACACGCGGTTAATATTTGGTCACTTTAAGTGAAAAACTATCTAAAAGTTCTTGAATGCAAAGAAATCACAAAATGATTCTTTTTATTCTTTAGCAAAGAAAATCATTCTCTACTCCAAAAATGATACCTTTTGTCACTAATCATGCAACTGAAATTTAATATCGGTAACTAACTAATATTCTACCTAAGAGACTCAATATTCATTTTAAAGAAAACTACAAAAATAATACATTACATAACCAGTTACGGATATAGGAATTGAAGGAGAAAACTTTGGTTGTATACCTAGTGCCATAACTGATGTTTACATGGTTCCAGTTAAGATGATTTACGTACAACTTCTTATTCAATGAATTACCAAGAACATATGGAGAAATGAAACAGGAATTGTTATTAGATGTCAAATACTACATGACTGGGTATTTTGTAAGACCTACAAAGTATCACACTTTCGCGAAAATCCATAGAGCTTATATATTACAGTAGCAGCAAAATATTGGAAGCAAATAGAAAGATGCAAGCAATAGAGTAGATGATTGTTGCAGTTAGACGTTGTTAATTGTCTAAAGGGGAGAACTATTTACTTAGACTCCAAATGACTTAGTATTTGTTCACAAATGCACACGCAAGTATACGTGGTCGTTTAAGTAATGAAATGATAAGTGAGTGCCGAATTCATAGAGACTTGTATTAACTACCCACTAAATTCACAAAGGTTGTTATTCAGACGAGCAAATCCGAGTTCAAAAGTGTGATTATACTAAACAATAATTCTAACTAGTAACTAAATTATCAACCAACAATTGTTGTGTATTAAGTAGAGACAAATATTCCAGGATTGTGATTGATTTACCAATCCTATTAGTTCTAGTTAACTCTTCCTTTAATATAATTCACTCATGGTTGCTAATTAATCGAACGATTGCTCTCATAGCCTTTCCCGAAGTACTACTAGCCTATCCAAAATAGATTAACTTTTATATTCCTATGAAATCAATCTATTAAAAACGCATTAAGCTTAAGATATTTAATTAAGCACGATGACTAGGTATATTCTTATCCTAACCACAAATCCTCCCCCTCCCCCAGAGTTAAGATCGTGCTCTCTTCAATTCTTCTCTAATATAAACATGGCTTTCCCAAGCATAATATAGATAGTAAATAGAACCTAACTGCTAGCCAGACAATTAAACAATTAATTATTGAATTAAAGAAACAATCATATATTAGTGAATTATAATCAAGTTTTATAATCAAGTTTAAGACAACATTAAACAATAATATTCATGGTTAAATCCAAACCCCAAAACTATGGGTTTAAGCCACTCATGATAGTATCAAACAAATTCATAAGTGTTGGATAATTAAAAATACTAAGAAAAGATGAAGTAACTATGATCTCTTCGCTCCCGAATTCTTTTCGTGTGTATTCTCCTTTAAAGTGACGTCTCCTCTAAAAATAAGCTTAGTCTTGATTTTATACGTGTTGGGTAGTTCTAGGACCGAAATAACCTTGTCCCGGACAAACTAGGATAATTTTCCCGTCACCAGCATCCAGACGCTGGCGCTGACTTAGTGAATGTTCTTCCAAGGGCGCCAAAGGTGACGTGGACTGCTGCCTATGGCGCTGAAAATTTAATTTTTTCTTTATTCATCCGTTTTGGCTCTAATCTCGCACCTTTCGCCCTCAATTGCTTCCAGATGATTCCTACACATAAAAACACCCCGAATTAATATAAATCAATACATTTTACATCTGAATTCCATGAAACACGAGTAAAACATGAGGCGATATACATATAAATATATATACTTTAGGCTAAATATCAACACTCCACACTTAGACTCTTGCTCGTCCTCGAGCAATAGGACTATCAAATATACCCCAACTACGTACAAATCTCAACTATAGTGGAGCACTTAAACTTTTAACTATACACTCTACCCTTGACTATGATCAATACCGACAATCAAGCATGAACATATAAAATTCACATTTTTCCCGTTTTAAGCACGCCCAAGTATAACAATTTCAATTCAGTCAATACAAACAACCTATTCGTAACCACCCAACATCAAGAGTTGACTCGTTACCACTAATCACCCTCAACTCGCACACTCACCCAACAAGAAAAGTTTACAACATTACCAATCATTCATGAGATCACGTGCCCTCACCAACAAACAAAAGAGTGAATATAGACTAGTCCGCACATTCAAATATGCTTTTGAATATAAATTAAGGACATCACACAATTGAAAAAAATTCTCTCACTGTCACAAAGAATTCATATGCATCTCGTGGTTGTACCATAAGCTTGCTCGTGGCGTACATCTATACTAATCTAAGCTAGCTAAATCTAGGATCAATTAGGACTTTAAGGTGGTAATGTAGGCTATGAGACGGGTATGATACAGTTAGGAATAGTGACTAACCCTCCTAAACACTTTAATACACTACACTCACAATTCGAACACATATTCTTTTCAACCAATTCAATTGCCACAAACCATATTCAACATAGACATTTTTTCATTAAGCACTTCTATATATACTCCCACTAGCACAAATTAGTAATATTAGAAAGTGTGTATTTTTATACATACTTTGACTATCATTTTTTTTTTCAGGAAATTTTTTTTCTTTCTTTACTCTCTCTCTCTCTCTCTCTTTTACACACACTCCATGTATTAATGTTCATCGATTAGTGACTTTTGATTTTAACTTTAGTGCACCAAAAGGCCCTTCCATGGTTCCACTCAGAAGCGACTCCCCAATCTCTCACCTTACTTCTTTTAGCGACTAAGTGCCTTAGGAAGCAAAAGGTTCAACAATCTCAAATTAAGAACAAAATAGGGATATGGCTTGTAATATGGGTGCCAAAAGAAAGGTTTATAGGCTCAATGGGGCTAACAACGAAAAATTTTATTTTTATGTGACAAGCACATCTATGATCAAGCAAGAAACGTCTAGGTCATCTCCTAGATTAGCACAACTTAACAATTTCCGTTCGATTAACATACGGGGCAAGTTCTAGACTACACATGATAGCACAGAAGATCACAAATCCTCACACACATATTGCACATACTCAATCAAGACGGTTCTGTTCAACTCTCAAGTCAAGCAAGCACACATAATTGAGAAATTAAGCAATATTGCACTATGTGGCATACAAGTGAAACAACTGAGAATAGATGTCACAAAATAGGCTAATTACTTTACTTAGATGTCACAATTCAAACCAAATTCACGGGAAGATAGAATGTATGTCATAGCCTAATGTGTCAGCTTTAACCACGTTAATGAGTATCTTAGAGCAACTCAGTTTCTTCCGAGCCTACTCCTAACAAACTAAAGTACCCGGTTCGAGCTACACCCTTGGAAAAGAACCGGCGCCCAAAGAAAAACCAAGGGATACTACCTAACTATCCTAAAAAAAATTGGTATTTTTTATTGGACTTTATCCCTCAAGAAAATTATCCAACAGATCCATCGTCAGGAAAATTCCAACCTTTTCTGAAATTTTCGTTCTATTTTAGTTTTTTTTATTCATTTTTTTTTAAGAAAAAACTACTACACTGCAATAAGAAAAGATACTACAACAAAGCTATTAAGCTAGGATAGCACATAAAATAACTCAAACAATATCCTCACCCCATACTTAAAATTGTGCAATATCCTCAATACACATTGTAAATAACAAGAGGGTAAAAGAGACTTCCTGGTAGACCAAAGGCCGAAGCATTAGCAGCTCACGGGATACTCACGCTTTTCCCAGGTATGGTCATTTGCACCAAACACTTAGTTCCAACCATCGCTTTTGCACATGCCTAATGGCTTTGACTCCACGCTCTTACTCCTATAAACCACAGAATCAATACTACAAAAATAATACGTTGATAAATTAAAAAAAATAAACAAACTAAAAAGAAATTATAGAAATGGGTTGCCTCCCAACAAGAGCCCTATTTATAGTCGCGGCACGACGCCGTCACTTTCACCATTTTTCCTTCCACTTTGAGGATATGAATTGCGCCCCCCCCTCCTCCCAATTTTGCATCAATTTTTCTGTCATGTTCCTGGGGTGGTGGTGTGAAAATAAAGGAACCAAGTAATAGATATCGCATCTTGCACTTCTTGGCCTTTAAGTGAGGGACATCATTTTGTCTTTTTGGTGTGGCAAATTTTAGAATGTAAGGGTCTTGTTCTTCATCTATACATCACTCCAAAGGCTCGATATCCATGTCTTCATCCAAACATAATGTAGAAAAATATTTAGAATGAGGACCAACACGCCCCAACTCCAAAACTGCATTATTTTTGACATCCTCAATAAGATATACTTCCTCAAGCTCAGTATCATCCACAAGAACATGGTCTAATAATTGGTATTCTCGTTTTAGCTCCTCAATTTGGCCTAGAAGATACTTTTCAACTTTACACAACTCATCACTAAGTTTTTGGGCGTTACACGCATCAACCTTTGCACTCAATTGAGCCTCCAAGTCGCGAATAGAACTGCCAAATTGGTCAATTTCTTGTCCCAATTCAGCTCTTCCTTCAATAAAGTGTTGTATCCCATTTGTAATTTTCTCAAGGAAACCTCCATATTCCTCTAATAATTTCATGTGCATATCAAGAATGCAAACATCATGGTCCACATCATCCATTCCGTTACTCCTTTGGAACTCAAAAGAATTATTAGAATCAACATAAGAAGGGGTTGAAGTAGGATAACAACACTTAGGACAACTATTCCAATTACCACCACAAATAGTACATGATTGAGATGGTGCACACAACTCGGTCCTGAGAATTTTTACAATATTGCCACAAGTGGGATCCTTTACAATATGGACAAGGATCACAAAAATAAAATACTTACTATCCCACCACTTTTCGTTCAAAGATGTCATGTAAAAAAAAATGTAATACTAACTACAGTAAACTAAAATTAAAAACTTAAATAGATAAAAAAAATAAAAATCTAATCAAGTAGAATAGTTAATTTCTAAGTCTCCGGCAACGACGCCAAAATCTTGTTGCTCCCAAACGCACACGCAAGTATACGTGGTCATACAAATAATAAAGATAAGTCAAGTGTCGAACCCACAGAGACTTATATTAACTACCCCCTAAATTCACCAAGATTGTTATTCAGTCGAGCCAATCTGAGTTCAAAAGTGTGATTATACTAAACAATAATTCTAACTAGTAACTAAATTATCAAGCAACAAAATGATTGTTGTGTATTTAGTGAGATAAATATTCCAGGGTTGTGATCGATTCACTAATCCTATTGAGTTCTAGTTAACTCTCCCTTTCATACAATTCACTCATGGTTTCTAATTAATCGAACAATTGCTCTCATAGCCTTCTCGAAGTACTACTCGCCTATCAAAAATAAATTAACTCCTATATTCCTGTGAAATCAATCTATCAAGAACACATTAAGCATACGATATCAAATTAAGTACGGTGACTAGGTATATTCCTATCTTGACCACAAATCCGCTGTCACGACCCAAAATTCATTAAAGGTCGTGATGGCGTCGGACACCGCTGTCAGCCAAGCCAAAAATAAGTACTTAATTCGGTTCTCATTTTAATATTTTTGAAATCATATTTCCTTCAATTATATAGTAAAAATGGAATTTGCAGAGTAAATAATACTATTTTAACAATTTCATTACAGAACAACCCATAATCTCCCAAAACCTAGTGTCACAAGTGCATGAGCATTTACTAGGAATACAAAATGAAGCACAACATCTGTTCGGAATACAAATTCGACAAGAAAAATATAAATACTTTGAAAGAGACTCTGCCAGCTGCGGATCATAATGTGAAACGCAGCTCACCTAAGTCCCCGCATGCATACACACCTCTGCTCTCACAAGGCCACTAGTCATATATGTACCTGCACAAAAATGTGCAGCAAGTGTAGTATGAGTACGTAAACAACGTGTACCCAATAAGTACTAACCCTAGATGAGTAGTGACGAGGGGTCGACATCCACACTCACTAGTGGTCCAATGATATCAGATACAGTAAAGAGGTAAATAACCATGAGACGAGTAAATAAATGAAATAAATAAGCATAGAATACGTGATACAAATTTCCCTCTTTACAATAAACTCAAGCTTCCCATTAGAATATTCCCTCCTTAATCGGAGCACACATATAGGTGTAGTGGATCTCATAAATTAGATTTTCATATTTTAAATCAGAAAAATTCACGGATACACTGGCTTCTTACCAAATATTACGCACGATTTCATGAGGACATGATATGGGAAATACCGAGGTGTACGACCCGATCCAATCTAAATAATCAAAGTGTGCACTGCCGAGGGTCGATCAACACGAACCATAGATACATATGTTAAACTGTCGAGGTGAATGACTTACTCCCATGAGAGTGTTGTACATAAGTCCTGCCGAGGCGAACGACCCGATCCCATAAGAGTGAAATACATAATCCTGCTGAGGTGAACAGACAGATCCCATTAGAATAATAAGCTTTGACGGGTCCTTGACCTCACTCACGAATAAATGTGTGAGTTGTGATTTCTTTAATAAAAACCTTCCGATGAAGTATAAATATCACGGAAACATGTCGCAAGAGGAGTAAAGTTATTCGGTGACTAATCATGAACTCGTGAAGTCTCCACAATAGTAAGTCTAATCTCAAGTACAAGTATAAAACAGAGAAATTTAATAGGCGAGAGACTGCTCAAATAGTATAGCTAAAGCATGATGTGAACCTAACTCTACCCGGACAACATGAATGTAGCTACGTACGAGCTCTCATCACCTCGCGCGTATGTAATCCCTACAACAAGAAACATACATCAATGTACAACACCTAGGGTTAATTTTTCCCTCACAGAGTTAGACAGGAGACTTACCTCATCTCAAAGCTTACTTTCTGGTCCGAGATTGTGCTCAAACCCTCAATTTGGTGCCAAACGACCCCGAAGCTAGTCAAATGTCATATAAATTAGTCAATTTAGGCTCAAAAGTTCATATTCTAATTATTAAAGCGATTAACCAACCCTAATTGAAGAATTTACAAAATTTACCCCCGAACCCATATGCTCGGATTCCGGAAAATTTTGGAAAAAAGTGTTACCCAGAACCTTATGAAGTCGAATATATGATTTTTACCAAATTCATAACCATTTTCATGGTCAAATCTCATTTTTATCCAAAACCTAGGTTTTTCATCTAAACCCTTGATTTCATCAATTTTTACATGGTAATCTATCCTTAATCCATGTATTAACTCATGTTTTGTAGAAATTTCTTACCTCAAAGTGCTAGGTGAAAACCCTCTTCCAAAAGCTCCAAATATCGCCCAAGAGATAAAAGAAAATGAGCTAAATTTGTCTAAATCCCGCATTTAATAAGTTGCACACAGGTCTCAGATGTCGCATTTGCAACAACTGGTTCACAAATGTGAAGGTCGCAAATGCGACAAAAACATCGCAAATGCAAGCTGGGATCCCCCTGTCCAGGTCGCAAATGCGACAAGGGACTCGCAAATGCGAACATTGCCAGGGTCGCAAATGCGAGCTCCGAGAACAGGCTTCTTTACAAATACAAAGCATTTCTCGCAAATGCGAACATATTCTCGCATCTGTGAGACCTGCAACACCACAAATGAAACACCAGAAAACTAAAGTTTTCCCAACCTTCCGAACATCCTAAACTCACCCGAGCCCTCGGGGCTCCACGCCAAACTCCCACACAAGTCTAACAACATCATACGAACTCGCTCGCACGATCGAAATACTGAAATAATATAAAAAACCACGAATCGGACGCCAAGACACATGGATTAACTCATGAACTCAAAAATTTCTAAAAATACTTTCGCACATCCGATTCCTATCAAATTAACTCGGAATGTCGCCAAAATTTACAAGAAAGACTTAAGTGACACTACGAAACTACTCCAGTTCTCGAAATTTTATTTGGACCTCGATATCACCAAATCCTACTCCAACCCAAATTTAAAGAACTTCAAAGACTTTCAAAGAACCAACTTCGAATATTAGGTGTTGAAGCTCTCCCGGGTCATCCAAAATCTGATCCGAACGTACGACCAAGTCCGAAATCATCGTATGAACCTATTGGGACCGTCAAATCCCGATTCCGAGGTCGTTTACTCAAAAATCACACCTTAGTTAATTTTCCCAACTTAAAACTTCAGGAATGAGAAATTTCTTTCCAAATTAACTCCGAACTCCCTGAAACTCAATTCTGATCACGCGCACAAGTCATAATACTTGAAGTGAAGCTGCTCAAGGCCTCAAACCGCCGAACGATGNCCCCCCCCGGGTGCTCTCTTTAATTCTTCTCTAATCTAAACATAGTTTTCCCAAGGATAACATAGATAGTAAATATAACCCAAGTGGTGGCCAGACAATTAAGTAATTAATCACAGAATTGAAGAAACAACCATATATTAGTGAATTGTAATCAAGTTTAAGTAAACCTTAAACAACAATATTCTTGGCTAAATCACAATCCTAAAACTATGGGTTTATCCACTTATGATAGTATCAAACAAATTCATAAGTGTTGGATAATTTAAAATACTAAAAAAAAGATGAAGAAAACTGAGATCTCTTCGCTCCTGAATGTTTCTCGTGTGTATTCTCCCTTCAAAGTGGTGTCTCCCCTCTAACAATAAGCTTAGTCTTGCTTTTATACGCGTTGGATATGTCTGGGGCCGAAATAACCTTGTCCCGGGCAAACTTGAATAATTTTCCTTTCACCAGCGTCCAGCCCAACGCCCAACGCTGGCCCTGGTGTTGGCTTAGTGAATGTTCTTCCAAGGGCGCCACAGGTGGCGTGGAGCACTGCCTGTGGCGCTGAAAATCCAATATTTTCTTTTTTCGTTCGTTTTGGCTCTAATCTCATACCTTTCTCCCCCAATTGCTTTCGGATGATTCCTACACATAAAAACACCCTGAATTAATATAAATCAACACATTTTACATTCGAATTCCACGAAACACGAGTAAAACAATATATATATATATATATATATATACTTTAAGCTAAATATCACTTAGGAAATTAGCAGGCCCAATAGAACCACATATTCCAGACAATGAAGGACATGTATGCGTTGTGGTAAAACAGAACTACAGAAGAAGATATGGGAATCTTCTTCGGTAAAATATTTGTGCAGAGGAAAAACTTTTTAAAGAGTTCCTAAATGTTTGGATTATCAGGCTAATGAAAGCGCATAAGAATGACAGTTCATTTAGTCGGTCTACCTTAGTTGTCCAAATCAATATTGGCATTCACATGTGACCGCAAAGAGAAGCACATTATCGAAATGACACAATCTCATCAATCATAACGGCACTACAGAGAGGCAATTCAAATACTAACACTTTATAAATCTCAGAATTCATAGTAGGATGAAACGCCAAATGTAAGTAGATGCAAATATCTACTAAGATCAATTAATCTTACATGCATGGTTAAGGCGAAAGTTATTTCAAGTAATTTATTAGAAAGTGGTGGATTGTAAGAAGTGGGAGGAAATAAGAAAATGTAAGCTTCATTATGTTTGAATCATAGCAATTCAGATCTAGGGGAAAGAACCAACTCTCAAGTACAGATACGCAAGAAGACATGCCTTTTACTTTCTTTTTCAACCCTGCATGGGAATAGTCAAATATCACATCTGTTGTTTCCGTTTCAACCCAAGAGTATTCAAATACATAACAAAGAGGATAGCAATTAAACAATACTAATTTGCATGAATCATTTCTCGCCTTCGTGCTCTATCTGCATTAGAATATACATTTCTTGCCATAATACTGAAATTGAAATAGGTTAAAATTCCATGATCCATAAAGGTATTTAGAATTGAACCACTCCAGATAATAGAACTTGCATAGGTAGCATAATAGTGGAGAAGGTAATGAGATAATAACTACCCCTCTGGAAGTAGAGAACAATAGTATAGAAGTTAGATCAGCTTTCAATATATTCAAAATATAGGCTGACATTCCCATCCCTTTTACCATACATAATGAGGACTTTAAGCATAATGTAATCTAATGTAAGTGCCCTACCTAGTGGTGGCCCTTCTAAGCCAAAATTTCTTCTCGAGACATACTGAAGATACCTCATTGGAAGGCAACAAATTAAGGGCGTCACCAACTGCAAAGCCATTGGGATGATTCCATCCTCGATTGTCTCACCTCCTTTTCCCGAAAGAGGGAATATAGAAGTTTTTTCAATTTAAGTGACATTATTCAAATTAGGATTATTTATTTATTTAAGAGTCTTAACTTGGAATAATTTATGGTGTCCCAAGTCACCGGTTTATTTAGAATCCTAAATCGAGGAAAATTTTGGACTCTGCTAAAAGTCTGCGCAATCAGAAGACCGGGTAAGGAATTCTGTTAACCCGGGAGAAGGTGTTAATCGCTCCCGAATTCCGTGGTTTTAGCACAGTCCCTTAGCAATTTGTACTTGGCTTAAATTGTTTAATTACTCATTTTAGGACCTATGTTTATTTTACCTTTATCGATTCTAATTACTCGATACTTCGTATTTAAAAGGATTATCTAAAGAAGAGTTACGCGTACATATACTCGTTTAATTTTGATGTGTCAAGAATCATGTCACGCGTACGTGTATACAATTCACGACATTTAGTTTATTAAAAAAAAAAATTTAGTCAAAGTCGCGTAAACGCGTACCTTGAATTTATTTGAAAG
The DNA here is from genome assembly GCA_005239525.1 of Nicotiana knightiana. Lineage (NCBI taxonomy): Eukaryota > Viridiplantae > Streptophyta > Magnoliopsida > Solanales > Solanaceae > Nicotiana > Nicotiana knightiana. Next base: position 75,591 of record ML370447.1, on the reverse strand, counting down.
TCGGGATCACTTCACGCGAACATGTACGTAATCACGATAATGATTTTAAAAAACCGCGCCTAAAGCATTTCTACGAGTGTTTGATTAAGGCGTTTTATTTACTAAGAATGTTTGACCATTGTCATGCGAACATGTACCTTGGTTTATTTTTGGCATAACAACTATGTCACGCGTGCGTGTACATAATTGTAATAATTAATTCGATTATGAGCACCTAAAGTTATGCTTATGTCTCTTAAGCTAAATACCCTATGTCGTGTGACTAGGTGTAAATATTTAATACTATGTGATATATTTGTTTAAATCAAATAGGGGCAACCTAGGTATTATATGCCAAACATGCCTAAATTTAAAGGTTTGGGGCCTGACAGGATTGAGTCCAAATGAACTCTAGACCAAAACATATAATATCTGCTATTGAATTGAGCTAATGAATTTATTTCGAAAGAAACAATTTGGGCATGCTTGAGTCCAAATGACTCTTACCCAATACAATGTTATCAAATATTCAACTAAACGTATTTAATTCAAGAAGATTTGGTCCTAATACTGAGTCCAGATGACTCCGGCCCAATATCCATTTGTGGACAAATAAATGAAATTTACTTAAAAATGATTTGGGCTTGATGATTTTGAGTCCAAGTGACTCTGGCCCAATGCATATTTGTATGAATAAGTTTGAGTTAAAAAATTTTAGCAGCAATTATAAGATTTTACCTATATGTTTGTTTATCTTTTTAAAACAGAAAACTAAAATGGGGTTTGGGATACAAATAAATCGAAATTTTGGTTAGATTTGGATAATTTTCCTACTGATTGCCTAAGTCTTCTATTCCTTATATTAACTTATGTTAAAGTGATAAGTTTAAAACTCATTTGTATTTGAAAATCTTAAAGTGTAAAGGCCTTTAATCAACTCATTTTATTTAGCAGAAAATCAGAATATAATTTCATAAACCCAATTGGTTTTGGGCATGGTTACTATTTAATTTACTTGTAAAAATCTGATTTTTCATGATTTTAAACTAACAGCAATCAAAATTACTATGTCTGATCGTTTAACGACATAGTAAAACTACTAACTAACGCATTGCATGAGAGGATATAATATAAAACAGAACTAAATTATTACATCTTACTAACATGGATAGTGATAACAAATTTGCCTACTACTAATCTAACTAACTTTCTAAAAAAATACTTTTCTTGTTTTTACTATTCAATCGTACAGATCTTATGACTACCTAAAGCTTTAAACAATTTTTTATAATTTTTTAGAACACTTTAACATAAAACTTCTATAACTTGAATGATTTAAACAATGTAGATAATTAAACCTAAAATAATTTTACACACAACTCTCAACCAAATAACTTCAAACACATGATTCATGCAGTACTCAAATAAAGTAGAAGTTCTTGATAACTAGCAAAATAAAACTTTATATTGTTAAAAAGAAAATATCTTGATAGCAGCAAGCAAACAATTAGATAAGAAAATAAGTCTCTGAACTTGAAGTAAAGCAACATCAACAATGAAACCCAATAGAATAAGGAGACGACCATATTTTTAAAATAGGAAAGGAATGTATTTTTTATTCTGAAAGATCAAGGTTGATTTCCAGAAGTTTTTCTTTTGAAAGAGAGAAAAATCTTAAGGCATACTAGAAAAGTTTTGTGTGTTTTTGTGTGTAAGTATGCGTAGCTATTTCAGTGTGAGTCTGTCCCAAAAATATGTAGCTATCTTAATGTGTGTTAAAATATGTCTTTAATGAAAAAGGAAGAGTGTATTTATAGAGCGAAGGAGTGAAAATAGATAAGAATTTAGGTACAAAAGAATATGCCAGAATTCCCTAAAAATTAGTTAAATGACATCTTTCTTAACAGAAATGGACAGCTGTCCAATTTCTAGTACCTTCATTATCTCAGAAAATAGACAAGTGTCCAATTTTTGGATCTTATCCCTATTTTTCTACTCAACATTAGGACAAATATCTCTTATTCTAGAAGTTTCTAGTGTTTTCTGAACGATTTCAGAATTAGAATTTCAAAATTGACCGTTAAGGTTCCTGGAATTACCTCAGAACTAGATTGGTTCTGGACCTGAGTCAGGTGACTCTTGGCCTAAGGACTTGGGCTCCTAAGCTTTTAAAAAGTTGTGGGCCTAATATAACGGGCCACTTCATTGAGGCCCAGTTCTTAACCCAACCAAACAACATTAAAATAAAAAATATTGGTAATTAATTTAACAAATAAAGAAGTAATACTAAAAATAAACGCAGAACTAATAAAAATAAAACATATAATGGTAATAAAATAAATAAATAAAATAGAAAGCAAAAGGGAAAATAAATTAATCTACACTATTTTTACTTTATCTTAATTAAATTTATTTAATTAATTTAAACAAAATAATAAACAATAATAGCAACAATAAAACATGCAATAATAGAAAAAATTTAGGAAGAAAAAGAAACAGAAAATAACAGAAAAATATATTAAAAAAGAGATCTAGCCGTGAAAAAACCCTCATGCCAAGACTCCCATTTGGGATTTGAGATCCTTGATGGGAGATCTTGACAGGAGGATTTTTGAACGGACTAGGTCGATTTATGGTTTCGGAGACCTTAGATCTAAGATATAGGGTTTTGGGTGGGGTTTTTAGGGATTTGGTTGGTAGGGTGAGGTTCAGAAAGTGAGGAGAGTATATGGTATGATTTTCGGGGGTTTTAGAGGTCTACCGCCGCCGTAGACTATTTCCGGTCGTGGAGCTAGGGCGGCGTTAGGGTTTTGGTCATTTTTTAGGTATAGATTTGTTCGTTCTTTGTGGGGTTTTGGGGTGAGGTGATGTTTAGGAGGAGTAAGGGGAGAGAGTAGGGTGGATTTAGGGTGGTTTTAGGCCGCCGCCGGCGACGTGGGAGGGGGATATGAGGGCGGCTAGGGAGAGAGAGATGTGAGAGAGTGAGGGGTGTGTAAAATTGGGG
>ML370447.1:0-72576 GCA_005239525.1 Nicotiana knightiana | reverse complement strand
GAGAGAGATATGTGAGAGAGTGAGGGGTGTGTGAAATGGGGGGGGGGGGGTAAGATAGGGTTTGGACATATATATACTTAGGGGGAGGGGAGCTCTGGGCCGTTACATCTATCAAAGATCAACAACCTGGATTGATTGGTGCTAAACGACGTCGTTTAATCTTTAAAGGGCGCGGGCCGGTTCAAGGGGGTTGGGGTTGTGTATTTTGGGTTAAGTTTTTGGGATTGGACTTGGTTTAATACTAGCCCGGCCCGATTTTAGGCTAATTAAATCCCTTTTGCTTAATTAATTTTAAAGCCTAACTAATTTTAATTAAATCCTAAATTAAACACTAAAATATTTTAAATTATAAAATTACACTAATTATCTATTTGTATTATTTACACAATTAGTCAATCTTAAGTTTTAAAAAGGAAAATTACTAGTTTTAATCATTGAAACTAAAAATGTCAAACATAAATATTTTTTGTGTTTTTCTTTAAACGATATAATCAAATTAAGTAATTAGGTATTAAATTAAATTAACAACCTAATAATGCAACATGATGAAGATTTAAATATTTTTTGTTAGTTTTCATAATTTTAAAAATGAAAAACTCAACTAAATGCAAATAATTTCAAATAATTACCAAGAAATCTTAAAAAGAAAAAAATCTAAAATAAATAGGACTAACCTTTTTATTAATTTTGTAGGAATATTTTCATAGGGTAAAAATTACATGCTCACAACTGCCCCTCTTTGCTCGGAAACATGAAGATTTTTCGGGCAAAGACAAAGTGAGCAGTCACAAACAAATTTTACCCGTTTTGACACTCCATGGGAAGCATTTTGAAAAAGTTTGACCGAACATTGCTTCAAAGGTTGCCTACATATCCTTAGCTATAAAGAAATCATGTCAGTGTAGTTCTGGAAGTTTTGGTAACTGGGATTACCGGAAATCTGTGATTTCATTGTTGTTGTTGCTATTACTGTACTGAACTCCTTATTACACCAAAGTCAAAATGAAGAAAACTAACTATGCCTATCAGCTACGAGTTACAAGATTCCTATCTGTGAATTTTCCGAAGCTTGGTCTTGAGTCTTGGCTAGTTCTTTATGCACACTCTCATCTAGATCTTGATGCTTGTTAGCTGAAGGTTCTGGTTCAATCTTCTTCATCTTTTCCGGATCAAGATGGGGCATGCAAATCTTGTGGCTTCAATCTCGTCTTGAGCAATCCACATCTTCTCTGCTTCTGTACTTTGGGTTCAACTTTTCTTTTCTTCTTTTCTTTTATCATGGATTGAAACTTCTTGTTTTGGTCGTCCCGAACCCAGTGCTTTAAGGTATAACCTGCTCAGGGATCAAAACAATCAAACAAAATTTTCTTCCCTTAGTTTTCACTAGGAAAATTTCGTGAGTTATTGTAATAAAATTCTATATTAATTCATTATTGAAAGGAAGAAAAGGGCGGGAATGGTGTACCCGGAGTAAATGTGGACTAGGGAGTAGAGACCCTATGTCTAAAAATAAATTTACCTAGGGATTGGAGACCCTATGTTGGGAAAGTCACCAGATTATGATGGTATCAACTAGGGAGTGGGATCCTATGTTGGGAAAATCATCAGGTTATGTTGGAATCAACTAAGGAGTGGGACCCTATGTTGGAAAGTCATCAGGTCATGCTGGAATCAACTAAGGAGTGGGACCCTATATTGGAAAGTCATCAGGTCATGCTGGCATCAACCAGGGAGTGGGGCCCTATGTTGGAAAGTCATCAGGTTATGCTAGCATCAACTATGGAGTGGGACCCTATGTTGGAAAGTCATCAGGTTATGCTGGCATCAACTAGGGAGTGGGACCCTATGTTGGAAATTCATCAGGTTATGCTGGCATCAACTAGGGAGTGGGGCCCTATGTTGGAATGTCATCAGGTTATGTTGGCATCAACCAAGGAGTAGGACCCTATGTTGGAAAGTCATGAGGTTATGCTGACATCAACTAGGAGTGGGACCCTATGTTGGAAAGTCATCAGGTTATGCTGGGATCAACTAGGGAGTGGGGCCCTATATTGAAAAGTCATATGGTTAAGCTGGCATCAACTAGGGAGTGGGGCCCTATGTTGGAAAGTCATCAGGTTATGCTGGCATCAATTAGGGAGTGAGACCCTATGTTGGAAAGTCATCAGGTTATGCTTGCATCAACTAGGGAGTGGGACCCTATGTTGAAAAGTCAACTAGGGAGTGGGGCCCTATTTTGAAAAGTCATCAGGTTATGCTAGTATCAACTAAGGAGTGGGGCCCTATGTTGGAAAGTCATCAGGTTATGCTGGCATCAACTAGGGAGTGGGACCCTATGTTGGAAAGTCATCAGGTTATGCTGGCATCAACTAGGGAGTGGGACCCTATGTTGGAAATTCATCAGGTTATGCTGGCATCAACTAGGGAGTGGGGCCCTATGTTGGAATGTCATCAGGTTATGTTGGCATCAACCAAGGAGTAGGACCCTATGTTGGAAAGTCATGAGGTTATGCTGACATCAACTAGGAGTGGGACCCTATGTTGGAAAGTCATCAGGTTATGCTGGGATCAACTAGGGAGTGGGGCCCTATATTGAAAAGTCATATGGTTAAGCTGGCATCAACTAGGGAGTGGGGCCCTATGTTGGAAAGTCATCAGGTTATGCTGGCATCAATTAGGGAGTGAGACCCTATGTTGGAAAGTCATCAGGTTATGCTTGCATCAACTAGGGAGTGGGACCCTATGTTGAAAAGTCAACTAGGGAGTGGGGCCCTATTTTGAAAAGTCATCAGGTTATGCTAGTATCAACTAAGGAGTGGGGCCCTATGTTGGAAAGTCATCAGGTTATGCTGGCATCAACTAGGGAGTGGGACCCTATGTTGGAAAATCATCAGGTTATGCTGGCATCAACTAGGGAGTGGGACCCTATGTTGGAAAGTCAGCAGGTTATGCTGGCATCAACTAGGGAGTGGGATCCTATGTTGGAAAGTCATCAAGTTATGCTGGCATCAACTAGGGAGTGAGATTATACCCACGTCAGTTTCCTCTGGAGGATATTATATCGGAGATTCTTCGAAGTGAAGGTAGAAGGAGATTAATTCTTGGCATATAAGATAAGAATTATCCTCTCCTAGATATATTTAAGTTCGTCCAGGTCGTAGTTAAATTGTGGGATAAGAAATACAAAACTAATAGCGGGCAATCATATTTTGATGTTGTTATTATCATGGGGGCTGTTTGATAGCTATTCTAAATTGTCTGATGGCTGAAATTGGTGAGTTCAAGATGGTTTTTGTTTTTGTTCTTGTACTTGTGGAAGGTGGAATAAATAGGGGAGATGTTGTCCGATTCATTGTATAATAATCTTGTCGCTCAAAATACATGATATACTAGTATTTTCCTAGCTTAACGGAAGCGTTGTCCTCATTATAGGTTGAGGCACCAGACAAGATGCATTGATTGGGTTCTCAAGAAGGCCAAAAAAGGTATGTTGAGGTTATCCTTTCCTTCTTTTGGCATGATCCAAATGTAGACGAAATGTAAACAAACGTCCGTTCAAAACAACTTTACTCTTATTATCTATAGATGCTTATATTCCACATTTAGTTAAAGTACTACCTGAACCTTGTTTGTCCCTTGTCGGGAGTACTTTCCGTATCTTACTATCACTACAAGAAATTGGATTTTTAGCGGCAACATATAGTGGCGACCAAAAATGTTGCTACTGAAGTTATACCTTTAGCAGCGACTATACAAATCGCTACTACTGGCCATTATTTAGCAGCGGCTTTTATAAGGTCGCCTCTAATGTGGCTGAAATTTTCGGTACCCGCTAAAACTAAAATTTTGGCTCCATATTATTTTTAATGACTTTAAAATGTCGCCGCTAAATTCTTATTGGAGAGACTGGGTCTCCACTGAGTCTCTTATATTTTATTAAAAAATATAAACTTATGTTTAAACAAAAGTCTGGACTCTCAAATTAAAACAGAGAGCTCTTTACATTCTCTCTCTTCGGTTTAAACGCTCCTCCCTCTCTCTAAAATCCTTCTGCGAAAAGCCAAAATTTTCCCTCAAATTAGGGATTATCTGCTCCAATCTCCCAAATCAAGATAAGAAACTCATCAATTATCAGGTTTGTGGTCAAATCCCTAATTTCCCCCTTTTTCTTTTAAAAAAAATAATGTGCATAATTGAGTTTTGTGTATGAAAATCGCACATCTCAGCGATTTTTCTGAGTTTTCTGAGTTTAACTTGAAACCCATATTAATTTTTATATAAATTTATGTTTGCTAAAATCTTCCATTTGTATTCTCAATTTTTGAGTATAAGTTTCAGTGATTAGGGATTATCTTCAACATGCAGTTAGGGATTATCGGTATTTCAGTGTTTTTCCATTTGTTTTCTCAGATTTTATCTAGAATTTCTCTAAACCATTTGATAATCTACAGGAATATCAAAAAAATCATACTGAAAGACCCATTTGAAGCCTATTTGGTGATTTTCAGTCTTGACAAAACTCACCTATCTGTTTTTTGGGTAAGTTAAAATCTTCTACTTGAGATACCTATTGCATGTTGGTATTCCTCTTGAATGAGTGTCCGATTAATTATTTCAGTAAATTTTCTCGATTATTGATCTTTTGTTTGTACCCATATTTCTGTTGCTTTTTTAGAAAGTTGAATGCTTGTTTGATAAACATGGGTTATTTCAAGTTAATTAATAGTTGTGATTAGAAAACTATCTAATGAAAGTTTGACATTTAAATAATATGCATTTATTGTCTGAAGACATCTTTCACTATCGGTTAACAGAATTTAAATAATATGCATTGTTATCTAGTCTAGTTTTACAAGTCACTTGATCTCATAAGAACCTTCGGTATTATCACGCGGATGAATTGAATTTACCAACTTACATGTGGTTTACAAATTATGTAAGTCTAGGTTTTAGTGGAAAATAGAAAGATATATATGGTCTTTTCCATGATTGAGCTCTGCCAATTGGAGGAGTACATTTTACTTGGTTTTAGTGGCACTCAAGGGTGTGGCCTAGTAGTTAATGTAGTGAGTGGAACCTTGGAGATCGGGGTAATATGTTGATTTCTTCCCAGAAACATCAGCAAAATTTCTCTAAGATTTCAACTGCATAGTACATTAATTTGTAACGCTGCTGGGCGCTGGCACAATTGCGTGTTGCTGATTTCATAATGAGATGAACTCACAACTTTTTTTATTAGCGTTAAAACATAACTAAGTAGATAAAGCTATCCTCTCTCTAATATTATAAGCATTAGACCAAGGGGTCAGTACAACCATACAACTGATTGTTTCTTTATTTTCAATGTCATTATCCATTATGTCCTACCCATGGTCATGAAATCAATAGTCAATAGTTGTACAATTGTATTTTTCTATTTTTTCTCTTAACTTTTGGTATACCATATGGTTGATGTAAATGTATGACACTAGTGGACTTCATTAATTAGCTGATTGAGTTCCATGTTTCCTCAATTGTCGAGGTGATCTACACCTCATTGTTTCTTTCTTTTGATCTGTTTAGATACTGCTGCATAATTCTGGGCAGCCAATTGTTCCATTGTCTCTCAGCTGTGTTGCTTCCTTTCTCGTTGTATCAAGGTTTGTCCAGCTATAAGTTCCTTGTACTCTGTATGCTTTCCATTGCTGTTGTGTGCTTTTCTTTACGTGTCTATCCTCTTTTATCTTTGAGGTATTAAGAAGCATCTGCTCAATGAGAACTAATGCCTCAAGATATACTGAATCATACCTCGTAGAGGCATTGTCCAACTCTTCATTACTACAGCAGCAATTTCTCTCACCTTGAAATTTTGAACTACAGTTTATTTCGAGTGCTATCTGCATAAATGCATAATATATTGTCAATAGACAACTTAATTCCTACTGAAAGACATCGAGCTTAGCTTCTTGGAAGCTCAAGCTCAGGAACACACATATATATGTCCTTTCTATATTACACAATCTAAAAATAAAGTTTAAAAAGAAACAGTAAAGCTCAAAGTGTTTTGCTGCTACTAGTTGTGAAGTTGGAAAGTGATAAAGGAAGATATATGAGAATTATAGCAAAGACTTCAAAAATACTACTACTAAATTGATGTCACTATTTAAATTGCAACTAATCCTTTTTCCTTTTATGTTTCTAGTTATAGATCATGAGTAGTTGACAAGTCTTGGTCATTCTAATTGGCTTTAGGAAATTTCCAGGAAATTGCCCAATTGACCCCATCAGAAGTTTGAATTAAAGGACATTTCAATTAATAGGGGAGATGTTGTCCGATTCATTGTATAATAATCTTGTCGCTCAAAATACATGATATACTAGTATTTTCCTAGCTTAACGGAAGCGTTGTCCTCATTATAGGTTGAGGCACCAGACAAGATGCATTGATTGGGTTCTCAAGAAGGCCAAAAAAGGTATGTTGAGGTTATCCTTTCCTTCTTTTGGCATGATCCAAATGTAGACAAAATGTAAACAAACGTCCGTTCAAAACAACTTTACTCTTATTATCTATAGATGCTTATATTCCTCATTTCATTAAACAACCTTTCTATTATTCTAAAAATAGGAATGGATAAAAGTTGGTTGAATATTAGGAATAGAGGTGACCAAAGGTACAGAGATGGAGTAGATGGCTTTCTTGGTTGGGTATTCAAACCAAGGGGAAGCGCTATGATTCAGTGTCCTTGTAAAGGGTGTATGAATACTGCATTCAAGCTAAGGCCCGATTGTTGTTTCCATGTGTGAAACTTTGAACTGCTTGTTGACTCTTTCATTATGTACTGATCTATGAACCTTTGAACTGATTTTGATGAACGTTATAAGAATAGGCAAAAGTTTAAATTGATAACACTATCCTTATGATCTTCCTTAATTACCTAGTCCTATTTTAGTATCCTTATTCATCTTAATGCCACACTTATCAACCGTGCATTTCAGAGATTTGTGTAGGCAGCGGTGCACTTCTATAGTCTTACTGATGTTTTTCTACATCATGCAGGAGGGTATGATAGGACGAGGTAAAGGTCGAAGTGGAACTGGTCGTGGACGTGGCCGTTTTCAAGGAAGTGGTAATGCTGGAGCAATGTGTCAGCCACAAGTAGAACCAAATCAAAATAGTGCAACATCTGTGTCTCAGCCACAAGTACAACCAACAGGGAATACTGGTCGTGAACTTGGCAAACAGTGGCTCCTGAACAGCTGAAATTTAGGCCAATGTTTCTGAAATATAATTGCACCAATGAATAGGATGTCCGTATACAAGTATTAATGATATAAGAGAAACGTACTGCATGTCTATTTGTAGCTTCAAAACAATAGTAGAAAAAGATAGAGGAATTTCTTTTCTGTTGAAATAGGGCAGACAATTTGTTGGAAAATGAAAGTCACATGATTTTACTACCTATTCTTGCAACTGGACTCTTTCATGTAATAGGAAAGGGAAGATGTAATTAGCCTCTTTAAAATGACACATAATTTCATATCTGCATGCCATTACTTCAATTATCATATCCTAGCAGGTACTACCTACCATCTCTTCTTTTACTTTTAATGCATTTTTTTGAAGTGAATACATCAATTATTTTAGTTCATGCATCTACTTCCATGCTTCATTTACTAATTACTTGTTTTGTATTCCAATTAAGGTACTCTATGTATACGTCAAGAGAAACAAGAAGATGCATGAACAATTTGCTAGTTTCTTGACTAGAATGCAACAACAAAAGGTACTTGCTCTGCTCCTTCTTAACAATTCTTCTTCCTTCTCGGTCCATAGATACATGCTGCAGATCTATTTTGGGGTTGGATAATGAATCATCAATATCTATTTTGTTTCATTTGAACCTATTCTGATGTCAGTTTCTGTGGGAATTGCTAATTGTTTACAGAATGACAAATAATACAGAATAATTACATATTGAATAATACAGAATAATCCTTATAGGGTTGCTGAATATGAGATGATCCTCCTGTGTTGTTCCACTGATTACAGAAATAGCCCATTCTTTTATGCAAATTTAACATTGCCCAAAGCTCACACTCATTTATGCCCGATCTCTTTCTGAAATTTGAGGTTGTCATTACATGATCTCCATCTTAGGTTGTCATATTATCAAATCGCATTAATATATACACTCAAATTGTAAATGATTAAGAAATCAGATATGTTCACAACTATGTTCACAACTAAAAGTTGTAAATGATTAAAGAATATTAGCAATTCTATAGTTGGACTTTGAAATGCGTGTTGATATCATAGGATTAGATGCTATGCTTATAACAAACTATTCAAATTTGTCTTCTTTTATTGGACTTTTCAATTGTTTGTATCTCTGTTAATTTGTTCACCATACGTTTACTTCAGCGTCTGATACATCACCAACTACATTAAGTGTTATTTGCAGATTTTTAAACTATGCACTGCCATTATAGAACATTGGCTTTCAACATACGTGATCCATTATTGATATGTTGATGAGAGTATTTGATGCATCTTTTTTCTGACATTACTCCTATTATTTTTTCTTAAACATGTCTAATATACTATATATCTAGCTTTATATCTGCGATGTTTCTGTACTCTTCCTTCTTTATTGATTATTCTTCTTCTTTTTTTCTTGAATTTTGGTTCCTTCTTGGAAATTCTTCTCTTCATATCTTTTTGAGGCACATAATGTGTTTGATAAAATACCTTATTTTATGAGACACATTGTTGTAATAGAGTTTGGATAGTACTACTATCGCCTACAACATTTGGACTACAAAGAGTTGTAAGCGATGTTGTTTCACTTAAGACAATTGCTAGAAGTACTGATGCAAACAAGATGTCAAATACTTAAATCTTGGAATTGTAGTTGTTAAGTCTGAATCATATATGTTAAGTATAAGGTCAACATTTGCGTCCAAAATACTACTGAAGGAAAGTCACAATTGGGAAGTTTGTTTTCGCAACTTGACCATTCATCAAGATTGTTGCTTCATCATATGCTCTTGCTGCTTCCTCTGCTGTCTCAAATGTTCCCAGCCATATCCTTTTCTTCCTATAAGCAGACTTGGTCTCTTAGAACAGAATGAGATCATGTATATAATGATTTGGAAATTCAAGAAACATTAAATTGTAGAAAATCTTTAAAATAGAGGGGAAAGTTGGCATTTTTATTGCACTAGTAAAGATACAGTGCAGTAGCATTTTCATCTCCCGGAGAAAATACTCAGAGCAAAAGAATGTGGGAAAGTTACAAGTAGTTGTGCTTAAGATATATACATTTTGCATGTACTTATAGTTTTTTCACCTTGATGTTATCTTCATGTTCTAACAATGTGATCTTGTATTTTTTTTCTTTAATAATAGGGACAAGGTTCTTAAACAGTGGTGACAATGAAGGAGAAGGTTGAAGCTAAGGCACTCAATATTTTGCTTTTTGGTTATCTGTAAATGCGTACAATAACAATGAAGTATTACGTAGTATATATGCGGAGGAACTTGAAGCTAAGACACTCAATATTTTGCTTTTTGGTTATATGTATATGTGTACCATGAAATGGGAGTATTTAGTATTTGGTTTAGGAAATTCTTTTGGTGTTTATTAAATACTATTAGATGATCTTAAATATATAAGTTTCAGATGCTAGATTAATATTAATACTAGAGTAAACCATTCAATAGCGTTATTAGAGTTGCCACTAATGGCTTATCATTTTTGTGGAAACTAAGTCGCCACTAAATGTGAATCTTTAGTAGCGGTATTAGAGTTTCCACGTATGGTTAATCATTTTGTGACAACTAAGTCTCCACTAAATGTCACTCTACAGTAGCACTATTAGAGTTTCCACTGATGATTAATAGTTTTTGTGGCGACTAAGTCGCCTCTAAATGTCATTCAATAGTAGCACTATTAGAGTTGCCACTAATGATTAATAGTTTTTGTGGCGACTAAGTCGCCACTAAATGTTACTCTACAGTAGCGACTTCAATAAAATCAGCTTGGTGGAACTCTTTCTTGTGGCGAGTACATTTAGTTTTTGTAGCGACCACATCACCACAAAATGTATACATTCTGTGGTGACCTCATGTTGTCGCCACTAATAACATTCAGTAATGGAAGTACTTGCAGCAGTTCCATAGTCGCTAATGTAAACATTTAGTGACGACTATCAATGATTTTGTGGCGACTTCGGTCTCCACTAAAAGACAGATTCCTTGTAGTGTATTATCTCTCATTAAATGATATTTTGTGTTCTCTATTGGTTTTACGACATCTGATAACATATTAGTTACATAACGGGAGTCGGAGGTTATCGACCTTATGTCACTCCAAGAGGTTCAGAATGTTCTTCTGATGTTCCCATGCATTATATATATCTATCCATTTTATGAACACTGAACTACACTATAGTCGGTCAGGTACGGTGCCTATTATGCATACCACTACAGTTGGGTACGTTATGACGATGTTAGTCCCCGGGTACGCTATGACGATGTTAGCCCCCAAAGAGAGGTTTGATGCCATATGATATGCCCCGTAGAGCAGCTTGATTTATATGCATGCATGTTATATGCCCTTGGTGGCACTTCAGAGTTCTAGGTTGACTCTTACTGTCATTCTCTTGCATTACATTTCTATATATATTTTATCCGCCTTACATGTCTGTACATTCTTTCGTACTAACGTCGTATCATATGCCCGCAGGTTCAGGTAGATAGGCCGACGAACCTCCCCAATAGGTTGTCTATTTTAGTGGTTGATCCTTCTCCTGGAGTTGCTATAGAGAGTTGTGAGGTTATGCTGCTTATGTATATGTTTTTTGGGGATATGGCGGGGCCTTGTCATGACCCCAAATCCTAAACTGGCCGTGATGGCGCCAATCGTGGAACTAGGCTAGCCAATAATCACATATTTACAGTTTCTTTCCAAAATCCCAACCAATTGCAAGCATTTCATAAAGTATATAGAATTTACAAAATACATTAGGACAATAAACAGTTAAACAGTCCAACCAACCCCCAAAACCCCGAGTCAACATGTCATGAGCATCTAAGAGAAATATGCCAAAAGGTATACTATTATAATACAAAACCTCTGAACGAATAGCTAGATACAACAAAGAAGGGAGAACAGAGATGTTGCGGACACTGAACAACTACCTCTATCCCGAACTCTGGCTCCGCACGGAATAGATAGCTAATGCTCGGTATCTGCACCTGAATCTACACACAGGGGTGCAGGGAGTAATGTGAGTACGCCAACTCAGTAGTAATGAAAATAAATCAAGTCTTAGCGGCAAGAAACACATAAAAATCAATCATCAATTCAAAATATGCACAACCTTTATTTCCAATAGTATATACATAGATATATGAAATCATCATGCCTTAAACCAACTTCAGAAAAATACTTTGAAAAATGTGTTTTTCAACAATTTCAAACCGAAAGATTTAGTGTAAAAATGAAATAAATTATAAGTAGCCCCTCGGGTGAAAACATGAATCATAAATTGCCCCTCGGGCAGAATATCACTCAGCACCTCACATCCACTCAGTATAAGCCCCTTGGGCAACCTCACTGTCACTCATGCCTCCCAATCACTCATCACTCGGCACTCGGCATTCGGCACTTAGCACTCAGCACTCAGCACTAAGTAGGTACCTACGCTCACTGGGGGTGTGCACAGACTCCGGAGGGGCTCCTTCAGCTCAAGCGCTAATGTCAAGCCACCTCTTGGCGTATCATATCCTCACAATCAGGCCCTCGACCTCACTCAGTCAGATGCTCTCAAAATCCCCTCGGGCGTATCAGTAAAACGGGGTACTCGACCCAAAATATCATTTTATATCTTAAAATAGTGTAAACCAGGCTGAGTTTCGAAAACAGTAAGCACAATGTGACTGAGTGTAAATCATCAATAAAAAGTGAGGAAATAGCAGTAAAAAGCCCCCAAGGGGTCTAAACAAGTCGACACGAGGCCCCAAACATGGCTTATAGCCCAAATATAACAATAGTATTTAGAACACAGTTTAACATATGATTTAGAGTAAAATACGCAACTCAATAGTTGTCGCGGAGAGGACCAAGTCCAACCCAAAAATCAGTGCGTGCCACATACTCATCATCCGACATGTGTGCCATTCAAAAAAATGGTGAGAAATATGTAGTCCGGGGTTTCATACCCTCGGGACAAGATTTATAACCATTACTTACCTCCACCGTGCCACAACACTAATCTGCGGTGCTCTTGCCCCTCAAATTGGCTCCCGATTGCTCCGAATCTAACCAAAACCAGTTTAACATCATCAATATATGCTAAAGGAACACAACCCAATCGAAAACTATCAATTTATACAAAAATATCGAAATTCGGCCAAACCCGAGCCTCGGGCCCACGTCTCGGAATTCAATAAAATTTACATCACTAGAAACCTCGTCCTCCCACGATTCTACACATACCAAGAACACTACAATCGGACCACAATTGCCTACCAGAATCGCCAAAAGAATAAACCAAACCTCCTCCCTCTTTTTCCAAACTTTTTCTACTTTAATCCTTCAAATTACAAGCCTAATCTGAACAAAATAGCATAGAAACGACTTTTATAGTCCGGGAACTTACCTCCAATGAAGACCCTCGAATTCTTTCTTCAGTTTGCTCTCAATTAAGCTCCAATTGCATGCAACAATGGTAGAATAACCAAAATTTCGCGGAGGCACTCTTTTATACGATTCTGCCCAGTTAATCCGTACCTGCGGACCCCCACCTGTGGTCCAGGGTGCGCACCTGCGAAATCCCATTAACAGACCAAATTCTCGCACCTGCGATCTCTTCTCCGCACCTGCGGTTTCGTAGGAGCGGCCAACTCTTCGCACCTGCGGACTGCTCCTACCTAGCCTCCTTTCGCACCTGCGCATGGACCTTTGCACTTGCGGGCTGCGGCTGCCCATCGGCCACACCAGTAACTTTACACCAGCAACCATTTGCTGCAAATTTCCTAAGTTCAAACCCCCGCCAACCGTCCGAAATCAATCCCGAGCCGCTCTAGGCCCCAACCAAACATACCAACACACCCCATAGCATCATTCAAACTTAGTTGAGCCTTCACACATCAAATTCAAACCTATGAACTTTGAAACTTCTAAATTTCGCCAACGATGCCGAAACCAACCAAAACACCTCCGATTGACCTGAAATTTTGCACACATATCCAAATTGACATTACGGACCTGTTCCAACTTCCAGAATTCTATTCCGACCCTCATTGCCTATTTTCCATTGCCTACCGGAAAATTGCCAAAAACTAACTTTCGCCAATTCAAGCCTAATTCTACACCGAACATTAAATTTTCATTCTGAACACACTCTAAGTCCCAAATCACCTAACAAAGCTATCCCAGCCATAAAATCCGTATTCTGAGGTCGTTTACCAATAAGTCAACTCTCAGTTGACTTTTTCAACTATTAGGCTACTTTAAGAGACTAAGTGCCTCAATTCTCACCATGACCACTCCAAACCCAAACCAACTGACCTAACACAATATAAACAGACTAAGAAACATATGATAAAGCATAAATGGGGGAAACAGGGTTAATCTCACGGAACGACCGGTCAGCTCGTTACATCTTCCCCCTCTTAAAAAACGTTCATCCTCGAACGGGTCTAGAAACATACCTGGAGTCTCGAATAAGTGAGGATATCTATCCTGCATCTCCCGCTCGATCTCCCAGGTGGCATCCTCCACTGGCTGCCCTCTCCATTGAACCTTCACTGAAGCTATATCCTTATACCTCAACTTTCTGACCTGTCGACCCAAAATATCCACTAACTCTACCTCATATGACATATCACCCTCGAGCTGAACCGTGCTGAAGTCCAAAACATGAGACGGGTCACCAACATACTTCCGGAGCATCGAAACATGGAACACCAGATGAATACTCGCCAGGCTGGGAGGCAAGGCAAGTCTATAAGATACCTCCCCAATCCTCTGAAGCACCTCAAATGGCCCAATGAACTTGGGACTCAGCTTTCCCCTCTTCCCGAACTGCATAACACCCTTCATGGGTGACACCTTCAGCAACACCTTATCCCCAACCATGAAAGACACATCCCGGACCTTCCGGTCCGTATAGCTCTTCTGCCTAGACTGCACCGTGCGAAGCCGCTCCTGAATCAACTTCGCCTTACCCAACGCATCCTGAACCAGGTCTGTGCCCAATAGTCTAGCCTCGCCCGACTCAAACCAACCAACCAGAGATCTGCACCTCCTACCGTATAAAGCCCCATACGGAGCCATCTGGATAATCGACTGATAGTTGTTATTATATGCAAACTCTGCTAGTGGCAGAAACTGGTCCCATGAACCCTCAAAATCAATGACACATGCACGCAACATATCCTCCAAAATCTGAATAGTACGCTCTGACTGCCCGTCGGTCTGAGGATGAAATGATGTGCTCAACTCGACCTAAGTACCCAACTCTCTCTGTACGGCTCTCCAAAACTGAGATGTGAACTGAGTATCTCTGTCGAAAATGATAGAAACTGTAACTCCATGCAATCGGACAATCTCCCTGATATAAATCTTAGCTAACCGCTCCGAAGAATAAGTAGTACCAACAGGAATGAAGTGCGGGGACTTGGTCAGCCGATCCACAATAACCCATATAGCATCAAACCTCCTCGAAGTCCGTGGGAGTCCAACTACGAAGTCCATGGTGATCCGCTCCCACTTCCACTCCGGAATATCAAATCTCTGAAGCAATCCACCTGGTCTCTGGTGCTCATACTTGACATGCTGATAGTTGAGACACCGAGCCACAAACTCAACAATATCTTTCTTCATCCGGCTCCACTAATAATGCTGCCTCAAATCCTGATACATCTTTGCGGCACCCGGATGGATGGAATACCGCAAACTATGGGACTCAACTAGAATCAAATATCGAAGCCCATCTACATTGGGCACGCAAATCTGACCCTGCATCCTCATGACCCCATCATCACCAATAACCACATCCTTGGCATCACCGCGACGGACCCTGTCCTAAAGAACAAGAAAATGTGGATCATCATACTGGCGTGCTCTAATCTGATCATAAAAATAAGACCTGGAGGCTACACAAACCAATACCCACGGGGGATCTGATAGATCCAATCTCACCAACTGACTCGCTAAAGCCTGAACATCAAGGGCTAATGGCCGCTCTGCTACTGGAAGGTAAGCTAGACTCCCCACACTCTCCGCTCTGCGACTCAGGGCATCAGCCACTACATTGGCCTTCTCCGGATGATATAAAATAGTGAGGTCATAATCCATGAGAAGCTCCAACCACCTCCTATGACGCAAATTCAGATCCTTCTGCTTAAGCAGATACTGCAAACTACGGTGATCAGTGAAAATCTCACAATGCACTCCATACGGATGATGACGCCAAATCTTCAAGGCGTGAACAATAGTTGCTAGCTCAAGATCGTGCACTGGATAAATCTTCTCGTGCACCTTCAACTGCCTAGACACATAGGCAATCACCCTACCATCCTGCATCAAAACTGCTCCAAGGCCAACTCTCGAGGCATCACAGTAAAATATATAAGAACCTGAACCCGTAGGCAAAATCAATATCGGCGTTGTAGTCAAAGCTGACTTGAGCTTCTGGAAGCTCTCCTCACACTCCTCATTCCACCTGAACTGAGCACCCTTCTGGGCCAGTCTGGTCATAGGTGCTGCAATAGATGAAAACCCCTCTACGAAATGGCGATAGTACCCTGCCAAACCAAGGAAACTGCGAATCTCACTAGCTGATGACGGTCTAGGCCAACTCTGCACTGCCTCTACCTTCTTCGGATCAACCTGAATACCCTCACTAGACACCACGTTCCCCAAGAATGCTATTGAATCAAGCCAGAACTCACACTTCAAAAATTTTGCATACAATCTCTTCTCTCTCAAGGTCTGAAGCACAACTCTCAAATGTTGCTCATGATCCTCCCGAGATCGGGAATACACCAAGATATCGTCAATAAACACGATGACAAAAGAATCCAGATTAGGCCGAAATACACTGTGCATCAAGTGCATAAAGGCTGCTGGGGCATTGGTCAGCCCAAATGACATAACCAGGAACTCATAATGACCATATCTAGTCTTGAAAGCAATCTTCGGGATGTCTGGCCCCCGAATATTCAATTGATGATAACCGGAACACAAGTCAATCGTGGAAAATACCCTGGAACCCTGAAACTGATCAAACAAGTCATCTATACGAGGCAAGGGATACCGATTCCTCACCGTAACTCTGTTCAGCTGCCGATAATCAATACACATACGCATAGAACCATCCTTCTTCTTTACGAACAACACCGGTGCACCCCAAGGTGACTCACTAATCCGAATGAACCCCTTATCTAGGAGTTCCTGAAGCTGTCCTTTAATTCCTTTAGTTCCGTTGGTGCCATACAATAAGGTAGAATAGAAATATGTTGGGTGCCTGACACCAAGTTAATACCAAAATCAATGTCCCTATCAGGTGGCATGCTTGGCAAGTCTGCAGGAAACACGTCCGGAAAGTCACGGACCACAGGAACCAAATCAATAGCGGGAGTCTCACCACTGACATCCCCAAAAAAAGCCAGATAAGATAAACACCCTTTCTTAACCATGCCCTGGGCCTTCAGGTAAGAAATAACCCTGCTAGGCATATACTCAGAAGAACCTCTCCACTCAACCCTCGGACATCCTGGCATAGCTAAGGTCACAGTCTTAGCGTGACAATCAAGAACAACATGACACGGAGATAACCAATCCATGCCCAATATCACATCAAAATCAACCATGCTGAGTAACAGTAGGTCCACTCGGGTCTCCATACCCCTAATAGATATCATACACGACCGATACACACGGTCCACAACAACAACATCGCCCACCAGAGTCGACACATGAACAGAGGTAACTAGACACTCACGGGGCATATCTAGAAAACGGGCAAAATATGAAGAAACATAGGAATCTATAGAACCAGGGTCAAATAAAGCCAACGCATCTCGGCAACAGACTGAGACAATACCTGCGATCACTGCATCGAAAGCCATAGCATCTGGCCTGGATGGAAATGCATACATACGGGCATGGCACCAAAACGGCCACTGAAAGACTCATGCATAGAAGAACCCTGAACTGGTGGTGCTCGAGCTGCACTCTGAGCTGGGAGGGCATCAAATGAAGTACGGCCTGGCTGAGAACCACGGGGACCATGCCCCGAAGATACACCACCATAAGCTAGGTGGATTGACTAAGGAGGCCTGAATGAATCGCCTCTACCATGCTGAAACTGACCCTTGTAGGGAGTACCACTAGAACTGCCCGATCCACGAGGCATGTTGGCCTCCCTCTCCTCCCACTCCTGGCAGCGAACCGACTTAATATCTCGAGCAATGTCAACAACCTGCTCGAATGAAGCATCTAATACTCTCTCCCGAGTCATAAATAGGCGGAGCTGATAAGTGAGGCCATCCACGAACCTTCTAAACCTCTCCCTATCAGTAGGGACCAACTCGGTAGCATGAAGAGCCAACTCCGAAAACCCCATCTCATACTGCATCACTAATAGCTCTCCCTGACGCAGCTGCTCAAAAAGCATGCACTGCTCCTCCCTGTGAGACTGAGGTACATACTTCTCCAAGAAGATAGTGGAGAACTGCTGCCAGGTGAGGGGTGCTGAACCAATAGGCCTACGCCTCTCAAAAGACTCCCACCAAGTGAAAGCAGCACCAGAAAACTGAACTGTAGCAAATGAGACCCCACTGGTCTCCAAAATCCCAGCAGTACGCAGCATCCTCTAACACTTATCTAGAAATACCTAGGCGTCCTCGCCCTCAGCACCACTGAATGTCGGAGGCTGTAATCTGCTAAATCTCTCCAGTTTACGCTGCTCGTCCTCTGGCATAGCCGGAATCACGAAGTCCCGAACTGGAGCAACTGATTAGGCTGGAACCACCCCCGGTAACTGATGGCCCTGAGTACCCTGCTCAGGTGTCCGGGCAACTGGAGTGTGACTGCCTCCCCCGGCCTAAGAAGTAGTGGTAACGGCCTGAGCAAGGGTGGTACACACCGTCAAGATTTGGGCTAAGGTCTCCTGAAGACCTGGGATAACAATAGGCACTGCCGGTGCCTGAGCCTGCCCCACTGGAGTATCTGTGGTGGGAATCTGACCCTGAACAGTAGGGGGATCAACTAGCACTGCCCTGGCTGCTGCACAGGCTAGCCCCTACCTCTACCACGGCCTCGACCGCAACCTCGACCTCTCGCTGGTCTAGATGGTGGTTGATCATCCTGATCGGTAGCGCAAGTCCTCACCATCTGTGAGAGAAGGAAACAACAGAAGTTTAGATTTACGGAACCAACAACAATGGCACGACAGAATTCAAGAAAATGAGATTGTTCCTAAGGGTTCCGCAGCCTCTTAAAGATAAGTACAGACGTCTCTGTACCGATCCACGAGACTCTACTAAACCTGCTCATGACTGTTGAGTCCTATGTAACCTAGGCTCTAATACAACCTTGTCACGACCCCAAATCCTAAACCGACCGTGATGGCACCTATCGTGGAATTAGGCTAGCCAATAATCACATATTTACAGTTTCTTTCCAAAATCCCAACCAATTGCAAGCATTTCATAAAGTATATAGAATTTACTAAATCCATTAGGACAATAAACTGTCCAACCAACCCCCAAAACCCGGAGTCAACATGTCATGGGCATCTAAGATAAATATGCCAAAAGGTATACTATTATAATACAAAACCTCCGAACGAATAGCCAGATACAACAAAGAAGGGAGAACAGAGATGTTGCGGACACTGAACAACTACCTCTATATCCTGAACTCCGGCTCCGCTCGTAATAGATAGCTAATGCTCGGTATCTACACCTGAATCTACACACAGGGGTACAGGGAGTAATGTGAGTACATAAAAATCAATATCATCAATTCACAATATGCACAACCTTTCTTTCCAACAGTATATACATAGATATATGAAATCATCATGGCTTAAAACCAACTTCAGAAAAATCCTTTGAAAAATGTGTTTTTCAACAATTTCAAACAAAAAGATTTCGTGTAAAAATGAAATAAATCATAAGTAGCCCCTCGGGCAAAAAAAATCATAAATCTCCCCTCGGGCAAAACATCACTCAGCACCTCACATCCACTCAGTATCAGCCCCTCGGGCAACCTCACTGTTACTCATGCCTCCCAATCACTCATCACTCGGCACTCAGCACTCAGTAGGTACCTGCGCTCACTGGGGTGTGTACAGACTCCGGAGGGGCTCATTTAGACCAAACACTAATATCAAGCCACCTCGTGACGTATCATATCCTCACAATCAGGCCCTCATCCTCACTCAGTCAGAACTTCTCAAAATCCCCTCGGGCGTATCAGTAAAACGGGGTACTCGACCCAAAACTTCATTTTATATCTTAAAATAGTGTAAACCAGGCTGAGTTTCGAAAACAGTAAGCACAATATAACTGAGTGTAAATCATCAATAAACAATGAGGAAATATCAGTAAAAATCCTCCAAGGGTCTAAACAAGTCGGCACGAGGCCCCATACATGGCTTATAGCCCAAATATAGCAATAGTCTTTAGAACACAGTTTAACATATGATTTAGAGTAAAATACGCAATTCAATAATTGCCGCGGAGAGGACCAAGTCCAATCCAAAAATCAGTGTGCGCCACATACTCATCATCTGACATGTGCGCCATTAGAAAAACAATGAGAAATATGTAGTCTAGGGTTTCATAACCTTAGGACAAGATTTATAACCATTACTTACCTCCACCGGGCCACAACACTAATCCGCGATGCTCTTACCCCTAAAATTGGCTCTCGATTGCTCCGAATCTAACAAAACCCAGTTTAACATCATCAATATATGCTAAAGGAACACAACCCAATAGAAAACTATCAATTTATACAAAAATCTCAAAATTCGGCCAAACCTGAGTCCCGAGCCCACGTCTCGGAATTAGATAAAATTTACATCACTAGAAACCTCGTCCTCCCACGATTCTATACATACCAAGAACACCACAATCGGACCACAATTGCCTACCCAAATCGCCAAAAGAATTTTCCAAACCTCCCATTTTTTCCAAATTTTTTCTACTTTTATCCTTCAAATTACAAGCCTAATCCGAACAAAATAGCATAGAAACGGTTTTTATAATCCGGGAACTTACCTTTACTGAAGAACCTCAAATTCTTTCTTCAATTTTATCTCAATTAAGCTCCAACCGCATGTAACAATGGTAGAATAACCAAAATTTTGCGGAGGCACTCTTTTATACTGTTCTACCCAGTTAATCCGCACCTGCGAACCTTTCCTCGCACCTGCGGACCCGCACCTGCGAAATCCCACTTACAGACCAAATTCTCGCACCTGCGATCTCTGCTCCGCACCTGCAACTTTGCAGGCATGAGCAACTCTTCGCACCTGCGGACTCCTCCTCCCTTGCCTCCTTTCCCACCTGCGGCTGCCCATCCGCAGGTGCGGCCACACCAATATTACACCAACAGCCATTTGCTGCAAATTTCCTAAGTTCAAACCCCCGCCAACCATCCGAAATCAATCCCGAGCCCCTCGGAACCCCAACCAAACATACCAACACACCTCATAAAATCCTTCAAACTTAGTCGAGCCTTCGAAACACCAAAAACAACATGAAAACACCAAAATTATATCAAATTCAAACCTATGAACTTTGAAACTTCTAAATTTCGCCAACGATGTCGAAACTAACCAAAACACCTCCCATTGACATGAAATTTTTCACACATATCCAAAATGACATTACGGACCTGTTCCAACTTCCGGAATTCCATTCTGACCCCGATAGCCTATTTTCCACTGCCGACCGGAAATCGCCAAAAACTAACTTTCGCCAATTCAAGCCTAATTCTACACCGGACATCAAAACTTCATTTCGAACACACTCCTAAGTCCCAAATCACCTAACGAAGCTATCCAAGCCATAAAATCCACATTCCGAGGTCGTTTACCAATAAGTCAACTCTCAGTTGACCTTTTCAACTATTAGGCTACTTTAAGAGACTAAGTGCCTCAATTCACACCATGACTACTTCGAACCCAAACCAACTGATCCAACACAACATAAATAGGCTAAGAAATATATAATAAAGCAGAAATGGGGGAAAAGGGGTTAATGTCACGGAACGACCGGCCGGGTCGTTACAGGCCTATCCCGATATTCTGTTAGTTATGCTACTCCTAGAGTCTTGTAGACTTGGGTCATCTGTAAATCTATTTTGCATGGCCTTTCTGGCCTTCCTATTGGTCAGTTGATATATGTTGTGGCCTTTTCAACCTTACATATGAATATATGTTTTGGTTGTTCTTCTCTTACAGATTGTTATATACTGGGTATCATTTTGAGGCCTTGTTGGCCGAGACACTGGCATGCCCATGTTATGTTTCAAAGGTGGTACGCTGGGTCCATTAAGTCATCGGGTGCCGGCCACACCCCCAAATATTGGAGTGTGACAGTTTAAAATAACTTTTGGGCTAAACCATAATCAAATGTGGGATAAAATAATTTTATATTTTATTTTTGGATTGTTACCCCTTATCCCACTAATCAGACGGCCCCTAAGGTTGACATATTCTTGTCTTATAAATTCTTTTAACTCCTGTTACATAGAAATGACTCACAAGAAATGAAAATGGACGGAGGTCCACAAATTTTTGTGAAAGATATGCAAAATTTATATAAATATTGTATATATACTAGACCACTTAAACCTGCTTGATTATTTTTCATTTAGACGTTAGAACATTTTAGGTGCTGGCGCGAGCTATTATCTTTCCTCTGTCTGCTACCTTGTTGTCACGACTCAAAATCCTAGGCAAGACGATTTTAAAAATACTTCCAATGTTTCACAAAAGATAAATCAAAAACTTTCATATGACAGAGTTTTCGTAAAATCAGGAGTTAAACTCAAAATACAGTAGGGAAAATAGCCCCAAACATCGTGGTGTCACCAAGTCATGAGCATCTAAACAACCAGTCTAAGAAATAGCGTCTACAGAGTCTGCGTCAAAATACCAATACGGAAAAAAAAGATAACAAGGAAGGAGAGACAAGGTTGCAAACACCGACAACTACCTCGTAAATCTCAGATACTCAGCCACGCATGAGATCAACGTCCACCACGACTGGAATCACCTGGATCTGCACACGATGTGCATGGTGTAGCGTGAGTACAACCAACTCAGTAAGTAATAATAATAAATAAGGACTAAAAAGTAGTGACGACATACACATACAATATCATTACAGTAATCTCAGCAAGAAAGTAGACATGTTTCAATTCCGACAATTTAAGTCAAATTAGTTACACCTTTCCAAATTCAGGTAAAACTTGATATAATACCTTCCAGAAATTTTAGAACAATAACATAAATCAGCTAAGGCCAGCAACAATTGAAACAAGTACGGCCTCTCAAGGCAACAGTCACTCAAGCTCTCTCAATAGCTCAAACACTCGACTCTCAGCCCTCAGCACTCACACTCAATAGGTACCTGCGTTCACTGGGGGTGTACAGACTCCGGAGGGGCTCCTACAGTCCAAGCACTATAATCCGTACGGACAACTCACATGCTATAGTGTCATATCAAGATCCACACGGACAACTCACGTGCTATAGTGTCATATCAAGATCCGCACAAACAACTCACGTACTACGGTATCATATCAAAATTTGCACAGACAAATCAGGTGCTATGGTATCAATACCTCACAAATAAGCCCTCACCCTCATTCAGTCATCAACCTCTCTAGTCTCATAACCCTCAGTAACCAAGGACAATCAGCCCAAACAGAATGATATAATATATCAACATGGAATAGCAGAGAGTGAGGTATAATATGCAAGAAATACTACGGCTGAGTACAAGTAACAATAATATGACGACCCAAAGGGTCATCACCTATTTTATTACCCATTCTGTACTTCTGAGTCCTTAAAAACCTCGTTTGTAGTTTCCTCGATTTGCGTGCACAGTCCGAACGTGTAGTTGGATAGCTTAAATATGGAATTCTGTGAAAAATGCTAAGGTTTGATATTATAATGAATAAATTTAACTTCGGTCAACATTTTGGGTAACGGACCCGAACCCATGATTTGACGGTCCCAGAGGGTCCGTAGGAAAATATAGGACTTGGGCGTATGCCCGGAATCGATTCCCGAGGTCCCAAGCCCGAGAAATGAATTTTTGAGTAAAATTATTTTCTGAAAATATTTAAGGAAATTGAAAATGAAATCTGATTAGAAAGTGATGGTATCGGGCCCGTATTTTGGTTCCGGCGCCCGGTACAGGTCTTATATATGGTTTAAGCACTTTCTGTAAAGTTTGGTTAAAATCGGATGTCGTTTGACGTGTTTCGGACTTAAAATGGAAAATTTGATGTTTTATGAAATTTGATAGAATTCATGGATTTTGAGGTTTAATTCGATGTATGCGATGTTATTTGGCGATTTGATTGCACAGATAAGTTCATAGGATGTTAGTGAGTGTATTTTGTTTGGAACCCCGAGGGCTCGGGCGAGTTTTGGATAGGCCACGGACTTTATTGTTTGGACTTGGAACTGCTGGTGTGGCTGATCTGCAGGCTTCGCATTTGCGAAGCCAGCATCGCAAATGCGAAGGAATAGCTGGGCAGGCATGATTGTAAATGCGACCCAGAGGTTCGCAAATGCGAAGTTTTACCTGGGCAGGCCTGATCACAAATGTGACCAAGATGTTCGCAAATGCGAACTATACTTTGCAATTGCCATGTCAGGGGTGTTCGCATTTGCGATGCCAACCAGTAGCATGCACTGTACAAAACCGAATTTTGACTTCATATTCCATATTTTCTCAAACTCAAACACTCTTAGGCGATTTTTCCAAGAACAAGACTCTTCCAAATCAGTTGTAAGTTGGTTCTTACTCATTTATTTCAATCATTAACATCATTTAACATGTTTTCAACTTAAAAATCAGGGATTTCCATGGGTGAAATTGGGTGTTTTGGGTAGAACTTAGGTTTTTCTAAATTTGGGATTTGAGTGGGTGATTGACCTCCGATTTGAGAGATTTTTATATGGCTAGACTCGTGAGAGTACGAGGGTTCTGAAAATATAAAATTTACCTGACTCCGAGATCCTGTCCTGGGGGAATTTTGGTCATTTCACCTAATTTCATGTCGTAACCTTGGATAAGAATCAGATGCATGAAATGTTATTTATGGTATGAAATTTATTTGAATATATTTGGGCCATTTGGAGTCAGATACTCGTGGCAAACGTTTGGTTTCAGGTTGATTGCTATAATTCGGACCCGAGGTAAGTGTTTGGTCCAACCTTAGGTTGAGGCAATAGGATTTGAGTATAATTTCCTACTTGCTAATTGTCAAATACGATGTATAGGCATGGTGACGAGTATCTATACATTGGTGTCTAGCATGACCGTGAGTCCTTATATTGTGAATATTCTGATTTTGTGGTAATTTCTATGATTAATTGATGATTTATATATGTTGTGAAGAATATGTGAAGGATATTGTAATCTTTAAACTCTTTTGGAGCATTGGC
The DNA here is from genome assembly GCA_005239525.1 of Nicotiana knightiana. Classification (NCBI taxonomy): domain Eukaryota; kingdom Viridiplantae; phylum Streptophyta; class Magnoliopsida; order Solanales; family Solanaceae; genus Nicotiana; species Nicotiana knightiana. The sequence continues at coordinate 47,877 of ML370447.1, read as the reverse complement.
TCAGATTGTAACACGAATGATGAGGGTATACGAGATAATTGAATCCTTTGGAGCATTGGCTCAAGTAATAGAAATGAAAGTGAAAGAAAGAGAAAGAGCTACTAAAATATACCCTTGCCGGGTCATTGTTGCTTTTGATATTGTCTCCCTTGTTGGGATGTTGAGATTACTGTTATTGATATTCCCTTGCCAGGATTTAATTGTTTAATTGATGTTCCCTTCCCGGGATTTAATTGTTTAATTGATGTTCCCTTGCCGGGATTTCTATTTCTATTCTGTTTACTCCCTTGCCCTTGTTTGTGATTGTTGTTTGGGTGAGGAAGAGTTTTAAAGCACGAAGGGTGATGTCGTGCACTGTTTGATATTGTGAGGAAGAGTGATAAAGCACGAAGGGTTATGTCGTGCATTGTTTGATATTGTTCCCTTGCCGGGGTTATTATTTCCGTTCTGCTTATTTCCCTTGCCCTTGTTTGTGATTGTTGTTTGGGTGAGGAAGAGTGATAAAGCACGAAGGGTGATGCCGTGCATTGTTTGATATTGTGAGGAAGGAGTGTAAAGCACGAAGGGTGATGCCGTGTCGTACGATGTACCATTCCGTACCGATATTCATCGAATATACTGTGAGGAAAAAGAGTAAAAGCACGAAGGGTGATGTCGTGCCATGATTTACATTGAATACATTATACATTGCATAGTAAGGACGAGAGCTAAATCACGAAGGGTGATGTCGTGCCATGATTTACATTGATTTGTTGGCTTTGTTGTTCTTTTCCTCATTGAAATTTCTTATATGAAACTGTTATCTCCCCACAACATGTTCCTCTTCGTTTATTAATTGTTTTCTCCCTATATTTATTATCCGTTATATATATGTATATCTATTTATTTGAACTGCACAGGTTTATTTGGTAGTCTGGTTCTAGCCTCGTCACTACTTCGCCGAGGTTAGGCCAGACACTTACCATTACATGGGGTCGGTTGTACCGATGCTACACCTACACTTCTTTATGTTGTGCAGATTAAGCAACCGGACCCGGAGGACATCATTAGTGGGAGTTTCTTCCAGCTTATCCCAGAGGCTTCAAGGTATACTCGCTGGCGTTCGTGGGGGGCCTTGGCGTCTCTCCCATCCCTATGTCTTTGTTTCTGTCTTATTTTTCCTCTAGTTTCAGAGATAGTCATGTATTTCCTTTCAAACTTGTATTTAGCACTCTTTTAGACAGTTCGTGAGTTTGTGACTCCGGGTTTTGGGAAATTTTACGACGTTGTATTATGATTGTCTTTACTTAGCTTAAAGCCGTATTTATTTTCGCTATTTAATTGTGAACTGTTTTAGTTTATTCTATTAAATTGAGGTAATTATGCTAGTTTAGCTATATACGTTGGCTTGTCTAGCGGGTTCAACGTTAGATGCCATCACGGCCAGATAGTGGGATTTCGGGGCGTGACAAATAAGCAGGAAGATTAATCAGGTATCACGACCATTGCGGGTCTCTACAACACCAACACATAGTCTAAGCATGATTTCTAACATGTTTTACTGTCAATTTTCTATAACACAGGGAGGGCACATAGCTAACAACAAGCTTATTCAAAAAGTACAGTTTTCATGGAATGGACCAAGTCCCAATTCCCACGGTGCATGCCCTCACGCCCATCACCTAGCATGCGTGTCACCTTCAAACAATCATATAATAAAAATTCGGGGTTTCATACCTCAAACCGCGCAAAATCTTATTCTGAAATACCTTTGCCCCTCGAATCAGTCTCCAAACACCTCGAATCTTGCCACAAGCAGTACGATACAATTAATAAAGGCTAAAGGAATCAATTCCATAAGAAATAAACAAAATTGTAAGCCAAAATCCGAAATTGGCTCAAACCCGGCCCTAGGCCCACGTCTCGAAATCTGACAAAAATCACAAAACCCGAAAGCCCATTCACTCATGAGTTCTAACCATACCAAATTTATCAAAATCCGATACCATTTGATCATCCAAATCCCCAAAATTTGCTCTCCAATTCTCTAGCCCTAAACCCCTAATTTCACCTCAAAAAGTCACTAACTAGGTGTAAAATCAATGGGAAAACATCATTACTGAAGATAAATGGGTACAAGGAACTTACCTCAATAATCACTTCAAAATCCGAGTTCAAAATGGTGAAAATGGTGAAAAATCTCGAAGTCCCGTATTTATATTTCCTGCCCAGGCCTTTCGCACCTGGGGAACTACTCCTGCTAAAAAATATCTGCATCAGTGGAAACCACAAAAGTTACTGGGCTCGCACCTACGCTCCAGGTCTCGCACCCTGAGTCGCTTCTGCGGCCCTTTATCCGTTTCAACGAAAATGTCCAAACCTTCCATCTTCGCATCTATGGGCCATTCTCGCATCTGCAGGCTCGCGGATGTGCATCCTTTCTTGCACCTGATCCCCCTGCCCTTCCTGACCTTGCCCGCTTCTGCGGCTATCACGACCCAATTTCATTATAGGCCGTGATGCGCCCAACATCGTTGTTAGGCAAGCCAAGACTGATAAATCTAGTGGTTTCCACTTTTAAATATGTTTGCAAAGTGAATAACATTCTTCATTGATAAAAGTTTTTATAAATTTACAGCTATAAAGTAATTAAACAAAAGCAACTGAATACAAATTGAAGTCATAACAATAAATCCATAATCATAAGTCTACTAGTGTGTGCCAAGACCTGGTGTCACAAGTATGTGGGATACTAGTAGAATATACAAAAGAATACTAGTCTATTGTATGAAGGAAATAGACAGAAATGTAAATCCAAAAGAGAGACTCCGGTTGCTGGTGAACGGCTCGGAAGGGCAGCTCACCATGTAGTCTCGAGCTAGAAGTCAAGCGTGCGTGTCGGACTGGTAACCAGATGCACCTGCCTCAGATCTTGCACATCAAGTGCAAAGTGTAGCGTGAGCACATAAACAACATGTACCCAGTAAGTATCTAGTCTAATCTCGAAGAAGTAGTAACGAGAGGTCGACTTCGACACTTACTAAGAGCCAAAAACATAATAATGTGAAGTTCTAATTAAGCATAAAATATACATTGATAATAGAGTTCAAAACAAGAAGTAAGTAAGCAAATCCTCCTTTCAAGTAAGAATCAAATCATTTTTCTCATCTATTCCTTTCACCTTTTAAGTTCGTGAAACATTATTAAATATATAATAGAATTTTGGTATCACTATGCACGAGTTATGACGAGGACGTATGACCCGATCCAATTATACATAATAATATATTATGTACTGCCGAGGGTCGAACGGTCCAAACCATATAATATATCAATAAATCCTACCGAGACGAACAACCCGCTCACATGAGTGTAGTGGAAATTTACCCCTCTCACGAAATATATTTGAGAAGTGATTGAACATAGATGTTCTCAATTTATCACAATATTCCTCAATACCTTTTTGAAATCAGAAATTCAACTTGGAACTTTAAAATATTGAAAACTCTCAACCTCCACTTTAATCCAACAAGTAGTAAACATAATCAAGCAATGATATCAACAAATCATGATGTAAACCTAAATCTACCCGTACATAAGCATGAATAGTAGTTATGCACGGACTCTCATCACATTGTGCGCGCGTAGCCCCCACAAATAAAAGTATATTGATTTAAGCTCATCTATGGGCTAATTCCCTCTTACAAGGTTAGAAAAGAGACTTACCTCGTCTCAAATCCTACTTCTCGTTTCAAGAATGCTCTTACACCCTAAAGTTGATGTCGAACAATCCAAACTACTCAAATAATATACAAACTAATCAATATGTGCTCAAGAGTCTGTATTCCAGCTATTAAAGAGGTTACCCAACCCTAAATGCAAGATTCTAAAAATTCACCCCCAGGCCCACGTGCCCGGATTCCGAAAATTTTCGAAGAAAGTTGTTAGCCATAACCTTAGGAACATAAATATATGATTTTCACTAAGTTCCATAACCATTTTCGTGGTAAAATCCCATTTTATCAAAACTAGGTTTTTCATCTAAACCCATGATTTCCACAAATTTTCATGTTAAAATATACCCATAATCTATGTATTAAACTCACATTAGATAGAAATTACTTACCTTAAAATGCTAGGTCGAAATCTCCTCCTTAAAAGCTCTCAAATCGCCCACGAGTGAAAGAAAAAGTGTTAGAAATGGCCTAAGTTTCGTATTAAATTAACCCTTCTGCCTAGCGATTTTCGCACTTGCGGTCTCGCACCTGCAGAAAAATCCTCGCAGGTGTGCATTCCTCTCACCTGGACAGGCTCCACATCTGTGGACCAATGGGGCTGCTTCTGCGAGCCCGTTCGCTTCTATGATCAAGTCCATCGCACCTGCGACGCCAAATATTCTGCATCTGCGGGGGCTGGGCTACCCTTAATGGTTCGCTTCTGCGTCTCTTGGCTTGCTCCTACGACTGGCCAAGCGCAGGTGTGATTATGACAGAATTGGAGCTTCAGCAGCTGCTCCAAAATTCCAACTTGATCCGAGCCTCGTCTGATTGACACTCGGGGATACTAGGGCCCCACCCAAACATACCAACAAGTTTGAAATCATAAAATGGACTCGTTCAAACTCTCAGAATGTCTGAAACAACACTAAAACTAAGAATCGCACCCCAAAACCAATTGGATCAAACTTATGAACTTCAAGCTCTTGAATTTACTCACAATGCGCCGAAACGTATTTAAACTACTCGGATTGACACCAAAATTAGCGTGCAAGTCTTAAATGAGATTAGGGAACCTTTCCCGGTCTCTAAATTCCATTTGGACCTCGATATCACCAAAACCCGCTCTAAATAAAATTTAAAGAACTTCAAAATCCTTCAAGAACCAACTTTCAATATTAGGCACTGAAATGCTCCCGGGTCATCCAAAACCCGAATAGAGCATAAGCCCAATTCCGAAATCATCATAAGAACCTATTGGAATCGTCAAATCCCAATTCCGAGGTCGTTTACTCAAAATATTGGCTGAAGTCAAACTTAGCCTTTTAAAGCCAACTTAAGGAACCAATTGTTCCGATTTCAACCTGAACACTTCCAAATCTCAAACTAACCATCCCCGCAAGTCATAAAACAGTAAAATCACATACGGGGAATCATATTTAGAGGAAAGAGTTCTAAAAAGAAAATGGACCGGTCGGGTCGTTACATTCTGCACCTCTTAAACAAACGTTCGTCCTCAAACCGGTCTAGAATCATACCTGGAGTGCAGAACAAGTGAGGATATCTGTTCCGTTAGTCCTCCTCGGACTCCTAGGTTGCCTCCTCGACTGGTTGGCCCCTCGACTGAACCATTACAGTGGAAATCCTCTTGGATCTCAACTGGCGATCCTACCTATCAGCAATGGCAACTGACTCCTCTTCATAACCCAAAATCTCATCTAGCTGAATCGTGTTGAAGTCTAATATATATGACAAGTCGGTATGATACCTCCGGAGCATAAACACATGGAAAACCGGATGAAATCCCGATAGACTGGGAGGCAAAGCAATCTCATACGCAACCTCCCCAACTCGCCTCAACACCTTAAATAGACCTATAAACCTTGGGCTCAACTTGCCCTTCTTCCCAAACCACATGATTCCCTTCATCGGTGAAACTTTCAAGAAGACCTTCTGTTACATCCTGTACCTTAGCATTAGGATGTGCCGTAGTAAATCCACATGAGTTCGAAGGGATTATGTCTATTAGGAGGTTATAGAGGGTTTAAGACATTATTATTATGAGACCCTATAAGTTTACAACCTTGATACCGTTAGATATTATGTTGGTGTGGTATTTTCTTTTAAGTGAAGTATTTTAGTAAAAGTTTTATAAGTATAATTTTGGATAGTTACCATTATTACTATTTTCGGGTATGATAAATTATACACCTAAAATGAGAAAGTTTATGAGATTCTCTTTATTATAAATATAGAAATTATTTTCTCACAAGAAATTAAGGTTGTCTTTTTACCATTTTAAGAATTAAACGTACGAGAATTTTTACTATTTATATGAGATTAGGAAAATTATAAGTTGAGAAAATATATGTATTTTTACATGAATATTTAAATGAAATAATAGTGTATGTATTTATTTTATATGGTACCACATGAAGATGATAGTAGTATGTATAACGTGTATTTAAAATAGTAGTATTTTATGTAATTTGAGATAATTCGTAATTATGCAGATAATTAGTTAATTATTGATTAGTGGGAGATTAACTAGTTAATTAAGAATTAGTGGGTGATTAATTAAGATGTTGGGATAAGGCCTAGGAGGCCCAAAACGTGGCAGCCATACAACACCTATAAGATGACTCTTAATTTAATTTGCAAGATGGCAACTTTTAAAGAGATACGTACTTCATCTCATATGGCTAAAGATTTGTTATCAAGGAAGCCTAATGTATGGAAACCATTCTTTTCTTGGTTTTAGAAAGCATACATTCCTTTCCTAAGTAATTACATAAATACTACAACAAGTGAGCTTTTCGTTTTTCAATTTTCCACTGAATCCACCTTTTGAAATGGAAACAGTGAAGTTGATAGGAACTCCTTTCCATTGTTTTCATATACAAAGTAATTTGGGCTCTAAAGCTAAAAGGAATAACTTATGAATACATAGAAGAAGAAATGTCCAACAAAAGTCCTTTGCTTCTGAAATACAATCCAATTCACAAGAAAGTTGTGCTAATCCATGGTGAAAAGTCAGTCTGTGAATCCATGGTCATCGTGAATACATCGACGAGATATGACCACTGAATCTATTGCTTTCGACTGATCCCCATGACAGAGTTGTGGCTCGGTTTTGGGATAAATATGTTAACGATAAGGTATGTTAAGGCTATCCCCTCTTTCTTTTGGCATGATCCAAGTAACAAAACGTAAATGTAATATTATTCCATTAGTAGTTCTACTCTTAGCAGGTTTACCACGGGCTCCTTGGGTTAGTAGTTAGTTGATAATGCATGTTATATGTCTGTTGGAACATAACGTTGGAGCTTTTAGCTAATTCCTTCAAAGAATAGTAATTGCATTTGGTATTATGATTAAATTTATAAGCTGTAAACTTTATGCTTATTGAAATAAGATGTTACTAGAGAATAAGAAGTTAGCTTCTTCTTTTTCTCGCTCAAATAATTGTGGAGTTTCGATTAAGAAATTAGCTTCAAAAGCAATTGATTTTTATCTTTATCAATGCCTAGATGAAGCGGTGCAGTTCCAGGATTTGGTATATTTATAATCTGAGACAATAAAAACATTTTTATTCTTTAACTTAATCATACTGGACCCAAAAATAGGTATCAAATAGATACGTTTTACTCTTTATAATGCGTTTAGCTACAGGCTAAACTTACTTGTCTATTATTAGAGTGTACACATTATGATGTGGTCAAGCATGTCTAAGTATGTTCCTAAGTCTATATTGAGGTATTTGATAAATATATTAATGTTCATAATATAGTAATACATGCATCTTCATATGCATTTACCACCGAGCTACGGCCGGTTGGGCAGTTACATATTTACCACCGTGCTACGGTCGGTTGGGCAATTACATATTTACCATCGTGCTACGGCCGGTTGGGAAATTACATATTTACCATCGTGCTACGGCCGGTTGGGCAGTTACATATTTACCACCGTGCTACGGTCGGTTGGGCAGTTACATATTTACCACCTTGCTACAGTCGGTTATATATTTGCCACCGTGTTACGGCCGGTCAAGCAGTTACCACCGGTTGGGCAGTTATGTATCATTATTTACAACCGGTTGGGCAGTCATGTATATTTAGTTACCACTGAGCTACGGTCGATCGGGCAGTCATGCATTTACAACCATGCGAAGGCCGTTCGGGTAGTTACCACTGATCAGTTGGGCAGTCATGCATCATACGATATGGATAATAATCTCAAAGAGAAGCATCGTATATATGTAAGTATAATAAGTATGAATTATGATGGCACTTCAGAGATTCAGGTTGATTCTTATATGTCTTTAATTAATATTGACTTATTGTTATGTTTCAGTTCTGCCTTACATACTCAGTACATTATTCGTACTGACGTCCTTTTATTGGGGATGCTGCATTCATGCCTGCAGGCATAAATAATCAGTCTGACGAGCCCTCATAGTAGACGAGATTGGCTTTAGCAAAGGATTGGTAAGACTCCGCCTCATTCGGAGTGCATCCGAGTATATGAGTCATCATGTCAGAGTTTTTCTAAAGACTTATGGGTAGGCCAGTACCCTGTCTCATTTGATGTTAAATAATCTTAGAGGCTTTGTGGACAGAGGTTCATTTTGTACAGTATGTCAGAGACCTTGACGGTCTATATGTATTCATGTTATAAGAAAAATGGTTCAGTGATACAGTGTTACCCACTTATAGTTATATATTACGAGTTGTGGCCATATTGGCCCATGATAGTTTCAAAGAAAAAAAAAGAGTTACTGAGTGGTTCGCTCGGGCCAGTGCAGCACGGGGTGCCAGCCACGCCTCCCCAGGTTCGGGGTGTGACACCTTCTCGCCTACAATGAATGATAATTCATGCACCTTCTGATCCGCATAACTCTTCTGTTGGGACTGGGCTATGCAAAGTCGCTCCTGAATCAACTTTACCTTTTCCAAATCATCCTTCGCCAAATCAGTACCATATAACCTAGCCTCACCAGGCTCAAACCACTCAATGGGGGAACGACATCACCGACCATATAAAGCCTCGAATGAAGCCATATCAATGTTGGACTAGTAAGTGTTGTTGTAAGAAAACTCAGCCAAGGTAAAGAACCGATCCCACTGTCCCCCAAATCAATCACACATGCTTTGAGCATGTCCTCCAATATCTGAATTGTTTGTTGCGACTGCCCGTTGGTCTGTGGATGAAATGTTGTGATGAGCTCTACACAGGTCCCCAATTCACTCTGTACTGCTCTCTAGAAATGTGAAGTAAACTGAGGACCTCTGAAATGATGGAAACAGGCATACCATGCAGCCGAACTATCTTTTGGATATAAATTTGTGCCCGAAGTATATGTAATCATCACAGGAATGAAGTGTGCCGACTTGGTCAATCTGTCTACAATGACCCAAACTGCATCAAACTTCCACAAAGTTCGCGACAACCCAACTACAAAGTCCATAGTAATGCGCTCCCACTTCCACTCAGGTATAGTGATTTGCTGGAGTAGACCTCCTGGCCTCTGGTGCTCATACTTAACCTGCTGGCAATTTAGGCATTTATCTACATACTCAACTAGCTCTTTCTTCATCCGCCACCACCAATAGTGTTGCCTCAGGCCTGGATGAAAGGAATATCGGGAACTTTATTCCTACTTTAGAATCTTTTCCCTCAAGCCATCGACATTATGAACACATAGACAACCCTAAAGTCGCAAGACACCATCCTCTCCAATAGAAACCTCCTTGGCACTAACCTGTAGTATTGTCTCTCTTAGGACCAACATGTGGGGATCATCAAACTGTCAAGCGTTGATCTTCTCCAATAGTGAAAACTGAGCAATGATGCAAGCAAGAACTCGGCTGGGCTCTGAAATATCCAACTTCACAAGCCTGTTAGCCAAGGACCGAATGTCCAAGGCTAGTGGCCTCTCCTTTGCTGAAATGAATACCAAGCTACCCATACTCTCTGACTTCCTGCTCAAGGCATCCGCGACTACAGTCACCTTGCCCGGATGATAAAGAATGGTGATGTAATAATCCTTCGGTAACTAAATCCATCTACGCTGCATCAAATTAAGATCCCTTTTCTTGAACAAATGATGAAAACTACGATGATCGGTGTAAACCTCACAGAACACTCCATATAGATAATGCCTCCAGATCTTAAGAACATGAACAATCGCGATCAACTCCAAATCGTGCACAGGATAATTCTTCTCATGGGGCTTCAGCCGACGTGAAGCATATGCAATAACTCGCCCCTCCATCATCAATACACAACCCAAGCCAACACGCAAAGTGTCGCAATACATAGTATACATCCCTGAATCGGAAGACAACACAAGAACTGGTGTTGTGGTCAAAGTCGTCTTCAGCTTCTGGATCTCACCTCACAATCATCGAACCAAGGAAACTGAGCACCCATTTGGGTCAATCTAGTCAAAGGGGCTGCAATAGATGATAATCCCTCCACGAGCCGGTGATAATAACCTGCTAACCCCAATAAGTTCCTAATCTCAGTCGCCGAAGTAGGACGAGGCCAACTCTGAACCGCCTCAATCTTCTTGGGATCCACCTTAATGCCCTCGCCTGATACCACATTCCCCAAGAATGCCACAAAATCCAACCAAAACTCACACTTGGAGAACTTAGCATATAACTTATGTTCTTGCAAGGTCTGAAGCACCACTCTTAAATGCTCCTCGTGCTCCTCAATGCTACATGAGTAAATCAAAATGTCATCAATGAAGACATGACAAACGAATCAATATAAGGCCTGAAAACCATGTTTATTAAGTCCATAAACACCGATGGGGCATTAGTCATGCTGAAGGACATCACTAGAAACTCATAATGGTCATATCTAGTGCAGAAAGCAGTCTTCGGAATATCTGAGTCCCGAATTTTCAACTGATGGTACCCTGATCTCAAGCCGATCTTAGAGAACACCCTAGCACCCTGCAACTAGTTAAACAAATCATCAATATGCGAAACAGGTACTTGTTCTTAATAGTGACTTTGTTCAACTGGAGGTAATCAATGCACATTCGTATAGTCCCATCGTTCTTCAAAAATAATACTGGTGCACCCCAAGGTGATACACTCGGTTCGATGAACCCCTTTGCTAGCAACTCCTCAAGTTGTCCCTTCAACTCCTTCAATTATTTCGGAGCCATACGGTATGGTGGAATAGATATAGGCTGAGTACCTGGAGCCAAGTCGATACAAAAATCAATATCACGATCTGGTGGCATGCCTGGAAGGTCAAAAGGAAACATATCGGCAAACTCTCGGACTACTGGCACTGAATCAATCGTCGGAGACTCTGCGGTAGTATCCCAAACATAGGCTAGATAAGCCAAGAAACCCTTCTCCACCATATGTCGAGCCTTCAGAAAAGAGATGACCCGGCTAGATGTACTGATAGATGAAGCCTTCCATTCCAACCTTGGCAACACTAGCACCCCTAAGGTAACAGTCTTGGCATGGCAATCAAGGATGTCGTGATATGGAGATAGCCAGTCCATGCCCAGGATGACCTCAAAATTGGTCATATCAAGCAACAGAAGATCCACTCTAGTATCGTAACCACAAAATATAACCACACAAGATCGACAGATCCAGTCCACCAAAACAGAATCGCCCATAGGAGTGTACACATAGACAGGAGTACCCAAGGACTCACGAGGAATATCCAGAAAGTGAGTAAACAAAGATGACACATACGAATAAGTAGATCCTGGATCAAATAATACTGAAGTAGTATCCCTATCGCAGATAGAGATAATACATATGATCACGGCATTTGAGGTTACTGTATCAAGTCTGGCTGGAGCACCACCTGGATGGCCTCCACTTGCCTGACCTCCACATCTGGGCGTCCAGACGGCTGGTGCAGTTACTGGAGTTGTAATCATGGGTTGCTGACCCTGCTGCACTGCCTTGCCTCGAAGTCTGGGGCAATGCCTCTTCATGTGACTAGGATCCCTGCACTCATAACAAACTCTTGGAGCAGTGGACTGCTGCCCTGAAGTCTGACCCTGATGGCCTGAATACCCTTCGAAAGAACCCTGAATAGCTGGTAGGCGATATGAACTCTCTGTCATGGCACTGAAGTAGGCACTGGAAGAACCATGATGACCGGATTACCCACTAGAATGACCCTGAATAGCCGGTAAGAACTCTCCGGCATAGCACTAAGATAGGGTCGTGCTGGAACACCTTGAGGAGGGGGTGGTGTTGAATATGAGGGCATGCTAGGCTGACCCCTCCAAAAATGACCTCTGCCCCCAGCTGGGGCATCTCTAAACTCTCTAAAAAAAATGATACCTCTTGTTCCGCTGCATATTCTCTCAACCCCTCTGACGATAACCCTCAATCATGCAAGCAATCTCCACATACTAACTAATAGGGAGTCCCAATCTCAACCTCCCGAGCCATGCTAGCCTGAATACTAGAGTGTAACCCCACAATGAACCTCCGCACTTGCTCCGACTCAGTAGGAAGTATCATAAGTGCATGGCGAGACAACTCATAAAATCTCGCCTCATACTCGGTCATTGACATCTGATCCTGCTTGAGCTGCTCAAACTGACACTGCAACTTTTCCCTTTGAGAGGGTGGAATATATCTGTCCAAGAATAGGCGTGTGAACTAATCCCAAGTCATATAAGGAGAATATGTTGGTCTTCCAAGAAAATAAGCCTTTCACCACCTACGTGAGTGCTCTCCAACTGAAAGGTAGTGAAATCCACTCGGTGAGACTCCAATATGCTCATATTGTGCAGTTTGTCCCTGCACCTAACAATAAAGTCCTGGGGATCCTCATGTCTCTCACCCCTACAGACCGGAGGGTGAAGCCTAGTCCATCTGTCCAAAAGCTTCTGCGGCTCGTCGGTCGCAGCTGGTATATGCTCAAGTACGGCCGCTGCATCTAGCTGGGCCCCGCCCACGGGTAGTGTACCCGAGGTCTGATATGCGGTAGTTGCATGCCCAGGTGCCTGAGCAGTAGGGGTCTGTTCTCCCCCTCCTTCTTGAGATGTGGCTAGGTCTGCTGGAAATAAACCAGCATGGGTCATAGAATCCATGAACCGCAGCATACGGCCCATGACCTCCTCAAAGCCCGGTGCTGGCATGAAATTTAACGGGACTGGATCTACTGCGGGCACGTTGCCTTGTTCCTCAATAATGGGATCCTCCACTGTATCCGCTGGCGGTGCAACTAGGAAACTCTGGGACATCCTCGCCCCTACCTCGGGTCGATGCCCTCCCCCGGCCTCTACCTCGGCCTCTAGCCTCAAGGGGAGCAGCCCCTCCCAGGTTTAGAACGTCTGTTGCGCGCGTTCTCACAATCTGTGAGAGAATAAGAGGAAGAAACTTAGTACACCATCAACTCCATGATAGTAGATGAATGAAGAGTAGTTTCCTAACACCCTATAGCCTTTCGAAGATAAGTACGGACGTCTCCGCACCGATCTTCAAGACTCTATTAGGCATTCGCATAACTTGTGAGACCTACGTGAACCTAGTGCTCTGATACCATGTTGTCACGACCCAATTTCATTATAGGCCGTGATGGCACCCGACACCGTTATTAGGCAAGCCAAGACTGATAAATCTAGTGATTTCCACTTTTAATATGTTTGCAAAGTGAATAACATTCCTCATTGATAAAAGTTTTTAGAAATTTACGGCTCCAAAACCATAAGTCTACTAGTGTGTGCCAAGACCTGGTGTCACAAGTGGGCTACTAGCAGAATATACAAAAGAATACTATTTTATTATCTGAAGGAAATAGACAGAAATGTAAATCCAAAAGAGAGACTCTGTCTACTGTTGAACGGCTCGGAAGAGCAGCTCACCGTGTAGTCTCGAGCTAGAAGTCAAGTGTGTGTGCCGGACTGGTAACCAGATGCACCTGCCTCAGATCCTGCACATAAAGTGCAGAAGTGTAGCATGAGTACATAAACAACATGTACCCAGTAAGTATCTAGTATAACCTCAAAGAAGTAGTGACGAGAGGTCAACTTCGACATTTACTAAGGGCCAAAAACATAATAATATGAAGTTATAATTAAGCATGAAATATACAATGATAATAGAGTTCAAAACAAGAAGTAAGTAAGAAAATCCTCCTTTCATGTAAGAATCAAATCATTTCTCTCATCTTTTTCTTTCACCTTTCAAGTGCGTGAAACATTATTAAATATAAAAAGGGATTTCGGTATCACTACGCACGAGTTATGCCAAGGACGTACGGACCGATCCAATAATACATAATAATATACTATGCACTAACGGCGGTCGAACGGCCTGAACCATATAATATATCAATAAATCCTGCAGAGGCAAACGCCCGTCCCATGAGAGCAGTGAAAATTTACCCTCTTGCGGAATATATTTGAGAAGAGATTGAACATATATGTTCTCAATTTATCACAATATTCCTCAATACCTTTTTGAAATCAAAAATTCAAATTGGAACTTTAAAATATTGAAAATTCTCAACCTCCACTTTAAATCCAACAAGTAGTAAACATAATCAAGCAACGATATCAACAAATCATGGTGTAAGCCTAAATCTACCCAGACATAATCAAGAATAGTAGCTACGCACGGACTCTCGTCACATCCTGCTGGTAGCCCCCACAAATAGTACATATTGATTTAAGTTCACCTATGCGGTTAATTCCCTATTATAAGGTTAGAAAAGAGACTTACCTCATCTCAAATGCTATTTCTAGGTTCAAGAATGTGCTTACACCCTCAAGTCGGTGCCTAATTAATCCAAACTAATCAAATAATATACAAACTAATCAATACGTGCTCAACAGTTCGTATTCCAACTATTAAAGAGGTTACCCAACCCTAAATGCAAGATTCTAAAATTTCACTCCCGGGCCCACGTGGATTCTGAAAATTTTCAAAAAAAGTTGCTACTCATAACCTTAGGAACATAAATATATGATTTTCAATAAGTTCCATAACCATTTTTGTGGTAAAATTCCATTTTTATCAAAACCTAGGTTTTTAATCTAAACCTATGATTTTCACAAATTTTCATATTAAAATCTACCCATAATCTATGTATTAAACTCACATTAGGTATAAATTACTTAACTTCAAAAGCTAGGTCGAAATGCCCTCCTTAAAAGCTCTCAAATCGCCCGAGAGTGAAAGAAAATGTGTTAGAAATGGCCCACAAATTTTTATGTTAAAATCTGCGGTCCTGCACCTATGGCAAAATCCTCACAGGTGTGCATTCCTCTCACCTGGCCAGGCTCTGCATCTGCGGTCAAATGGGGCCGCTTCTGCGAGCCTGTCCGCTCCTACGATCAAGTCCAGTTGCGCCAAATATTCTGCATCTGCGGTGGCTGGGCCGCCCTTAATGGTTCGCTTCTGCGGCTCTTGGCTAGCACCTACGAGCTCACACCTGCGGCTGGCCAAGCACAGGTGAAACTATGATAGAACTGGAGCTTCAGCAGCTGCTCCAAACTTCCAAGTTGGTCAGAGCCTCGTCGAAATGCCACTCGTGGACCCCAGGAACCTGCCCGAACATACCAACAAGTTTGGAATCATAAAACGGACTCGTTCAAACTCTCGGAACGCCCGAAACAATATTAAAACTAAGAATCGCACCCAAAACCAATTGGATCAAACTTAGGAACTTCAAGTTCTTCAATTTATTAACAATGCCCCGAAACGTACTTAAACTACTCGGATTGACACCAAAATTTGCGTGCGAGTCTTAAATGACATTACGAAACTATTCCTGGTCTCAGAATTCTATTTGGACCTCGATATCACCAAAACCCACTCCAAATCAAATTTAAAGAACTTCAAAATCCTTCAAGAACCAACTTTCGATATTAGGCGTCGAAACGCTTCCGGGTCGTCCAAAACCCGAACCGAGCATACGCCCATGTCCGAAATCATCATACGAACCTATTGGAACCATCAAATTCCGATTCCAAGGTTATTTGTTCAAAATATTAACCAAAGTCAAACTTAGCATTTTAAGACCAACTTAAGGAACCAATTATTCTGATTTCAACCCGAACCCTTCCAAATCTCAAACTAACCATCCCCGCAAGTCATAAAACAGTATACAGGGAATCTTATTTAGGGAAACGGGGTTCTAGAAAACAAAACAGTCGATCGGGTCGTTACAACGGCCTTCCTCTTCGCTTTTGCGGACTCGCACCTGCGTTGAAACTTCCGCATGTGCGATTACACCAGCTGAGTCCAAACTTCAGCAGTCTTCCAACTTCAAAACGTGGTCCGTTAACCACCCGAAATTAACCCGAGGCCCCCGGGACCTCAACCAAACATGCCAACAAGTCTTATAACCCAATACGAACTTAGTTGAATCCTCAAATCACCTCAAACAACCTGAAAACACGAATTTCACACGGATTCAAGCCTAATGAACTTCGAAACTTCCAAATTCTACAAACGACACCGAAACCTATCAAATCACGTCTGATTTACCTCAAACTTTGCACACATGTCATAAATGACACCATGAACTTGCTCCAATTTCCAAAAATCCAATCCGACCCCGATATCAAAATTTCCACTCTCGGTCAAATTTGCCAAAATTCCACCTTTCGCCAATTCAAGCCTAACTCTACTACAGACCTTCAAATCACATTCCAGATGCGCTCCTAAGTCCAAAATCACCTAACGGAGCTAACAGAACAATCAAAATTCAAATCTGAGGTTGTTTACATATCAGTCGATATTCGGTCGATTTTTCCAACTTAAGCTTCTAATTAAGAGACTAAGTATCTCAATTAACTCTGAAATCACTCCGGACCCGAACCAACTAACCCGGTAATTCATATAACAATTGTAGAAAAGAAAAGAATCAGAAAATGGGAGAACGAGGCTACAACTCTCGAAATGACCGGCTAGGTCATTACACTTATTTGGTTTGGACAAGATCTCTTAGAAGAGCAAATCATTGACTATGATGGAGTAGTCTTGGACTGCCCATTATTATAACCATTCTTGTCTCCCAGATGAAAACGCGCCTCTTTCTTTCTCTTTCAACTATGTCCCTCTCCTGATATTCATAACAGAGAGCAATGTCAACTACATCTGTAGGTATCATCTTGCACGTGTCGTGTTACAGGACCATGGTAATAATGAACAAGTCCTTCGACGAACCTTCGCACCTTCTTTCTCTCATCTAAAACCAGTGTGTGCATACCTCGATAAATCAGTAAATTTATATCATCTTTGGTCGTGCTTCTAAAATTGCTTATTTTGAAAAGTACTTTTCTAAAAAGCTCTTTTTGAAACTATTCTTTTGGTGAGCAGCAATTTGCATTTATGTCACGACCAAAATTCCCTCTGTTGGGTATCGTGATGGCACCTAGTCTTAGGGACTATGTAAGCCTAACATTTCCACTGAACAACAATCATAATAAAGGAATTTTAAAAATTTCGAAATAGAATTCTTGAAAGAGTTCAAAATTTCCCAAAACCCGGTAAATACAAGTCATAAGCTCTACGAAATATTTCTATCAAATGTAAATACAACTGTCTAGGAATAAGTAAGTACAGTTGAATAAAATTAAAATAGGAAGGTGACTCTGAAGCCTGCGAACGCAGCAACAGGTTATCTTGAGCCTCCTCAGCAATGATCTGCGCAGCTACCAACAACAACAACCTGAAGCTGCACACAAAAATGTGCAGAAGTGTAGTATGAGCACACCACAGCGGTGCCCAGTAAGTATCAAGACTAACCTCGTGAAGTAGTGACGAGGACTAGGACTAGTCAAGACACCACCGGTCTAATAAGTAAAAAGGAATAAATATATAAAATACCAAAACATAATATCTATCTAAAGATTTTTCAATATAATTAACGACACGATCGAATAATACGGAAGGAAATTCAATAATTATGATAAACGGACAGCATAACAGAAATACGCAAAGAGAATGAGAAGAATGCAACCCAAATGGCGAGAATCACAACACAATAAAAACACTAGCAACTCAGCACTGCATCAATTTATCTACGTTAGGCCTTAGCCAATAAACTCAATAAAATTGGTCAACCTTCAAGTGAAAACCTTTAAATTGTGAGTTTATTTTGAAAGCTTTAAAGATATAATCATTTCGGAATAGAGAAATTTCTTCTTTGAAACATACTTTCTCTGAATGTATTATTATATATTTTTATAAAGAGAAATCTTAACAACATAGTCTCTTCAAAATACGTGGTGTTCAAATATACTTTCCAAAATACTGCTCTTTCAAATATCATCAAATACGTGATGTTCAAAATATTTTTTCTCAAGTACTGCTCTTTCAATTATCATCAAAATACGTGATTTTCAAAATATATTTTCCCAAGTACTGCTCTTTCAAATATCATTATTTTGCAAGACAAATGCTTTTCAAATATACTTTCGAAAAAGAAGTCATTTAGATATAACTTTTCCTGGAGATAATTTCTTTTCAGCTATACTTTTCAATATATATATTTATATCTTTCGATCCAAATCTCCTCAATCATAAAACTACCGGAACTCAGTCCGCCACTCAGAATTTGTCATGCAATGCAGTACAGGGGGAAAGCTCCCAGATCTCTTTCCGTAGTCCCAATTTAAATATGCGATGTCGTACAGGGAAAAGCTCCCGGATCTCTGTCTATAGTCTCAATTTAAATATGTGATGCAGTACAGGGGGAAAGATCCCGGATGTCTGTCTGTAGTCCCAATTTAAATATGTGATGCAGTACATGGGGAAAGCTCTCGGATCTCTGTCCGTAGTCCCAATTAAAATATGCAATGCAGTCACTGAGGAAAACAACCAAAATGTGATAGAAACAACATATATTGCCACAACCGGCACGAAAGCAAACAAGGCCGAATAAAAAGTGCGATGAGCAAATCAATACAAAGACTTAAATCACAAAAGTGGTAACAACTCGCTCATAAGAAGTAGCCACTGAGAGGAATGCCAAGCACAAAGAGAGAACATCATAACGAGGGGAAGACAAGACAAATATAGCAATGATTCTATACATTCAAGTTCGCAACCAAGAAACCAAATCATCCCGGCAGGGGAATCAGCTATAACCAATCTCACTTAGACAATTAGCTTTACCGAATAAAACTCAGTTTGAACAATGCTCAGTAAATAGGCAGCATCAAAGAATACCATCAACATGGGCGGTCATCAATTAAACCTAAGCAGTACTTAAGAGGAAAATTATTTAAATCACAATGTACGACTCACGGGCATGCTTGACCAACGTATAGATATTCCAATTTCTTGTTAGACATTTATAGAGTGAGATTATACTAGTTCTAGTCACCTAGGCAGCGTATGAAGGAAGACATAGCATAACGGTAGGAAAAACAAAGTCTTCATTTAAGTCAATTAAGATCATATAAAAAACAAGGAGTGCTAGGCAAATACTTCTAAATTGAACAAGAAGAGATGAGACTAGAAATCAGGAATTCAGACATAACAAGTTCAATTCGTATACGGGGAACATAAGGACCCAAAATCCCTAAAGGGCAATCTATTTGCAAATAAGTTCGAGTACACACTCGTCACCTCGCGTACGCGGACTACAATCAACATAGAAGACTCAATCCTAAGGATGAGTTCCCCCACACAAGGTTAGGCAAGATACTTACCTTGACTGCGCTAATCAACTTAATACCACGCTCTTGCCACGAGTACCCAACTCCAGGTGGTCCAAATCTAGACAATTCGATTGCATAGAGTAAATATCATCACAAGGAAACAAAATAATTAGTAAGTCCGAAGCTAATACGCGAAATTAGGAAATTCGCCCAAAAAGTTCCTCGGGCCCACGTCTCGGAATCGGGTAAAAATTATATTTTCCGGACACCCATTCACTCACAAGTCTAAACATATAAAAATCTCTCAAATCGGAGGTCAAAAACCCAATCAAAACTCAATAATTTGGTTTATGAAGTTCATCACATTTTTCCTATTTTCTACCCAAAATTTTCGAAATTAAAGGTTGGATTGAGGATTGGAATCATGGAAATTGATCTATAATGGATAGAAATCACTTACCCAATAAAAATTGATCTATATCATCTTTGGCCGTGCTTCTAATATTGCTTATTTTGAAAAGTACTTTTCTAGAAAGCTCTTTTTGAAAATAAACTTTTGGTGAGCAGCAATTTAGGTTTAGATGATTAATTTTTTTATTCAAATGGATGTATTCATATTTGCCCACTAGCAGAAACTAACGTATATGTTGTCTAGAAAAAGAAATCAAAACCTGCCGAAAAGATCTTGTCCCCGAGAACACATTAACATAATTTGATAAACTTATTAGAAGACTGTTTCACCAACATTAAACCTAGTTGCATCATCTAAAGAATGAATCAATTGGCAGGTATGGAATAGATATAAAACGTCGCATTTCACTGTTGTTGTCGCATCAACATAAAAACCACAAGTGCTAGTACGGAAGTGGTGACAGTAAACGAAGATATCTTCCTAGATGAGCTGCTTGTTGGGAGTATCTTTGGCCATGAGCACTCTTCTCCATTAAAGCAAGTATACCTTTGTTGGGAACCCATCACCGCCAGGAATGTTGATGCCAGGGATATTCTTCTTTGTGAATAAGATTACTGACTGTTGTTTCCCAAGTACTCGGGGATCTTTCTTTGGATTAGCTCCATCTGTTTCTAATACTAGATAGTTCAAGTCCTTCGGGCCTTGCATGAACAAGGTATTGTTAACTCCATCTAATATAGTTCCATTGAAGGAATACTCCGCATCAAAATCAGGGGATGCTTTATCCAGGCCAATTGCACCGCAGTGAACCATTCAACAAAAAAAAGTATCATCCCAGTTAAAGAGGGTGATCCTGGTAGACCATACCACTATAGTCTGAATATATGCCAGTTGATGCTGACACCACAATTATCTCCGCATGGCAGTGGGTTCGAAACTGGAAGATGATTAATATTAGCCCATGCAAGGGACATCTTGGTTATATTTTCAAATGGGACCAGAAGAGCTTGAGATGGTAGGAGAAGAGCAGGAGCTTTTGTACTACATGTCTGAGAGGTATAACAAGGGCAACCACAGGAGCATGTTGGACAAGGAATGATAGAATCATTGTAGAAAGCAGAAAAAGATACCCAGCATTTAGGGCTTGCTCCTTTTGTCTAGCTTGAAAATGTTATTGTATCGGGTAGCAATCCACTAGGATCAGGAAACTGGTTGAGGATTACATGGACTGGAGGTCCATATTTATAATCCGGATTCAGTCTACCTTCAATCATCCAATTCTGAGGAGGAGTGAACAAGGAGCGATTGAGATCCATGGCAGACTTGCTTGGGTCCATGGCAGGTGGAAAGATTGTCCCATTTCGGCAACAGAAATCTATCATCTCCAACTTCGTGTCATTGGTCTTTTCTAGAGGCGGATCGATTGTTGTTGGCCTTCTCGCACAGTTCAATCCATTGGAGAAGTCAAGGCTCTGATAAAATTTTCCATGTAGCCCGAAAACGCTGTCAGAAGTATCAACTACAAAGGAGTACACACTTTTAAACGGCAATTAGAGTTTTGCCAAGCTTTTTGAAAGTGCTTTTAAGTAAATTTTTCTCAAAAGTATTTTTCGAGGAAGTTGCTTTTTCTGCTTCGCAAAAACTGCTTCTGCTTTTACTAAAAAGTATTTTTTATTTTCTTCTAAAAGCTTAGCCAAACATCTTAACTTTAGAAAAAGAATTTTTAGCTTAAAAAAATACTTTTCGCCAAAAAAGAAGTACGCTCAAATAGGCTATTAGCCTCATACTCTATACCAGCCACGGTATCCTAGCGTAGTGCTCGATCCGACATTTCATATCATCGCATAGACACAATGTAATGAACATGTCCATAAATATGAATTAAAACTCCAACCAAGTGATAAGAGGTAACCCTGCCCGTCTATCTCTCTAAATTGAAGTTCACCATGACTCTACAGATGCTAAAAATTAGAAAGTAGCAAACTTCATACCACAAGTCTCTTTCAACACCAATGTAATCTGAGTATCTTCTCACAATGCTCAATGAATTTTTGAGGCTCTATAAAAGTCGGTATAACATCAAACTCTGGTGGCTTAGGACTCGTGAAAGCTCTTTGGATTGCCTTATCATTGCTACTGGCTAAATAACCTTCTTAGGGACCATCTCATATGGTGTTTGTATTTGTGAAGTAGCTAGATGAATTTTAAGCCATCCTGAATATATACCAATTTCTCCAACACATTCAACAATCTAGCCTTTACGTCTGCAGGTAAGAAAATAGTAGGTACCACAGCTGGTAGTAGTGGTGGAACATCCTGAATCGCTCTGTACAAGAGCTTGGAGCTAGGCTCTATTAACTTCAGGCTGAAAAGCGGCATGTGCCCTAGTCAGGGCTCTAGTTTGATGAGCCCTAGCTTGACAACCACCTTGAGTAGTACCGCGTCCAGCACCATGTCTAGCAGGTGCATTTGATTGTCCTATAGAGGAGGATGTATGTGTCCTATTCATCTGTAAAAGAAATTTTTTAAAGTCAAACTCGATTCATCTCAATGCATATCAAGGAATGAAAGAAAAAATATCTTAAATGCTTAGTAGTCTCAAGAACATAAGTATGAACTCCTTACATGCCCATGAAGAAGACTAAAATAAACACTGCTCCATGATTCGATATTTAAAATCTTTACTCTAATACCAACTTTGTTACATTACAAACTGCCCCTAGACGCGATTGACACCCAACTACCGCTACTTATCAGGTAAACTAGTTTTCTTATACTTAACCTTTATTAAACCATTGAGAGGAATATAGGTGCAAGTCCAAACACATTAATAATAATTAAATAGGAACGTAGTTATCCAAATGAATTCATAAATACTAATAATCTGTAGTCCAAATTTCGCACTAATATCATGGAGCATCTAATAGAATGAGTTTAACTATCGGGCATGCAAATCCCTAAAATGAAATAAATAGCATAGAATAGATAAAGCTGGAATGACGGACTCCACGAGCATTGTGGAAGTTCACCTGAACAACAGAATCCACTCGAACGAATTCATCATCCCTTAGCTTCGTAGTCATCAACAGTATCTACATGGACATGCAGGTAATGAATGATCTTTACATAACTATAATCCAGTAAAATACTCAAGTCACCACTTTATATACTCCTAGAAAAGTGTTGGGAAATACGAACTCACAACATTATGCATGATACAATAAACACAATAATGTTATCACATCACGATATATATATATATATATATATGTACCAATAAAGATAAGGAGGATTAATGTCACAATCCAGAATCCCACCAATGATTGTGATGGAACCTAACCTACTTGCTAGGCACGCCAACACTCAACAACTATGATAGAATTGATTTATTAAGGCATTAACTGAGATGTAATATAAATAACGAGCGAAATATGTCGCAAAATATCATCGAAGTACATAAGTCACATACATGATCTAAACACAATCAAAACTGTCTCATATCTCTCCCAAGGCCCTGTCACAATGTCACAAGAACCTAACAAGAGTATATAGTCTCAATTGAACAAGAACATCTGTCAGGAGAAAAAAAAATAGACAGAACTAGAAAAATAGGGGAAGGGGACTCCATGTGTTGCGGATTGTATCAAGTAAGCAGCTCACCATGAAGCCTCAAAAAAATACTCCTACTTAGCTCGACGGGTACCACTAGTACCTGCCTTAGAACCTACACAAAAATATACAAAAATATAGTATGAGTATAAAATCATGATAGTTCGTGAGTATCAATTCTAGCCTCGAAGAAGTAGAAATGAGATTTCACTTTAACACTTATTAATAGTCCAATAAACATGTGAATATATAATTTGAATATGAAATAAGGCATGATATCATCAATCAAATCTAACAGTTGAAGCACAGTAAATCTAGAATTTAGACATACAATATCAATTATCTCAATTCTTTTCATAATCATGATATAAATGTAACAACCCGGTGGGTCGTTCCATGAGATTTACCCTGTTTTCCCCATTTATGCATTTGTTATATATTGCTAGCCTGATTTTGTTATGTTTGGTCAGTTGGTTTGGGTCCGGAGTGGTTATGGTGAGAATTGAGGCATTTAGTCTCTTAAAGTAGCCTAATAGTTGAGAAAGTCAACTGAGAGTTGACTTATTGGTGAACGACCTCGGAATGCGGATTATGTCTTGGATAGCTTCATTAGGTGATTTGGGACTTAGGAGTGTGTTCAGAATATTTTGTGATGTCCGGTGTAGAATTAGGCTTGAATTGGCGAAAGTTAGTTTTTGGCGATTCCCGTCGGCAGTGAAAAATAGGCTATCAGGGTCGGAATGGAATTTCGAAAGTTGAAGCAGGTTCGTAATGTCATTTTGGATATGTCTGAAAAATTTCAGGTCAATCGGAGGTGTTTTGGTTGGCTTCGGCGTAGTTGGCGAAATTTGGAAGTTTCAAAGTTCATAGGCTTGAATTTGATGTAATTTTGGTATTTTTGTGTCGTTTTTGGTGTTTCGAAGGCTCTATTAAGTTGGAATAATTCTATGGGGTTTGTTGGTAAGTTTGGTTGGGACCTCGAGGGGCTCGGGATTGATTTCGGATGGTTAGCGGGGTTTTAAACTTGGAAAATTTGTAGAAATAGCTGCTGGTGTGATTTCTGGTGTTGGCCGCACCTGCGGATGGGTAGCCGCATGTGCGATGTCGCAGGTGTGATGGGCAGTGCGCAGGTGCGAAAAAGGCTAGGCATGGGATTATCCGCAGGTGCGAAGTTATGGCCGCACCTGCGAAGCCGCAGGTGGGGAGGATTGGTCACAGGTGCGGAATTGGTCTGTTAAGTGGGATTCCGCAGGTGCGCACCTGGGACCGCAGGTGCGGGTCCACATGTGCGACTAAATATCCGCAGATGCGGAAATGCTGGCAGAAACAGTATAAAAAGGGCCTCCGTGAAAATTCTCTCATTTTCACTATTTTTGCATGCGGGTGGAGTTCTTTGAAGGAAATTTGAAGAAGGGAACTCGTGATTCTTCAGTGAAGGTATGTTATCTAGTTATAAACATCATTTCTATGCTATTTTGTTCGGATTAGGCTTGAAAATTGAAGGATTTAAGTAGGAGAAGGTTGAGAAGAAGGGTGGAGAATTGGAATTTCTTTTGAGGCTTTGGGTAGGCAATTGTGATCCGATTGTGATGATTTTGGTATGAGTAGAATCGTGGGAGAACAAGGTTTCTATTGATGTAAAAATTATTGAATTCCGAGATGTGGGCCCGGGGATCGAGTTTGGCCGAATTTTCCAAATTCTTGTATAATTTGATAGTTTTCGATTAGGTTGTGCTCCTTTGATATATATTGATAATGTTAAACTGGTTTTGGCTAGATTCGGAGCAATCGGGAGCCAATTTGAGGGGCAAGAGCATTGCGGACTAGTGTTGTGGCCCGGTAGAGGTAAGTAATGGTTATAAATCTTGTCCTAAGGGTATGGATCCCTGGACTACATATTTTCTCACTAATTTTAGAATGGCGCACATGTCGGATGATGAGTATGTGGCGCGTACTGATTTTTGGATTGGACTAGGTCCTCTCCGCGGTAACTAATGAGTTGCATATTTTACTCAAAACCTTATGTTAAATCATATTCTAAAGATTGTTGAAATAGTTGGGCTATAAGCCTTGTTTGGAGCCTCGTACCGATCTGTTTAGACCCCTTAGAGGCTTTTTACTGCTATTTTTCTAACTATTTGTTGATGATTTCACTCATCCACATTGTGCATACTGTTTTTCGAAACTCAACCTGATTTACACCACTTTGAGATATAAAATGATGTTTTGGGTCGAGTACCCTGTTATACTGATTCGCCTGAGGGTCCTTTTGAGTGGTTCTGCTGAGGGAGGACGAGGGCCTGATTGTGAGGTACTGAGTGATATTAGCGCTTGGGCTGAAGGAGCCCCTCCGGAGTCTGTACACACCCCCAGTGAGCGCACAGAGTGCCGAGTGTCGAGTGCCGAGTGACGAGTGATTAGGAGGCATGAGTGAATGTGAGGTGCTGAGTGACTGTGAGGTGCTGAGGGACTGATTACGAGTGATGGTGAGGTATGCCCGAGGGGCTGATTATGAGTGACTGTGAGGCATGCCCGAGGGGCTACTTATAATTTTACTACTTTCACTCTGAGCTTATGAAATATGTTTTGAATGAGGGGCCTCTATATGATTCATTTCATTTTCATACTAAATCTTTTGGTTTGAAGTTGTAGAAAATATACAGTCTTCAAAGGATTTTTTTGAAGTTGGTTTTAAGGCATGATAATTTCATATATCTATGTTATACTATTGGAAAGTAAGGCTATGTATATTGTGATTTGATGGAATTGGTTTTATGTGTTCCTTGCCGCTTAGACTTGATTTATTTTCATTACTACTGAGTTGGCGTACTCACATTACTCCCAACACCTATGTGTGCATATTTAGGTATAGATATCGAGCATTAGCCATTTATTCCGTGCGGAGCCGGATTTGCGGGATATAGAGGTAGCTGTTCAGCGTTCGCAGCATCTCTATTTTTCCCTTCTTGTTGTATCTAGATTTCATTCGGAGGTTTTATATTATGATAGTATATTTTGGCTTATTCTTCTAGATGCTCATGACTTGTTGGCTCTGGGTTTTGGGGTTGGTGGTACTATTTATTGGCCTACTTTATTTAGTAAACTCTATAAATTTATGAAATGCTTGGATTCTGATTGGGATTTTGAAAGAAATTGTGAACATGTGGTTATTGGCTAGCCTAGTTCCACGATAGGCGCCATCACGACCGGTTTAGGATTTGGGGTCGTGACAGTTTGGTATCAGAGCCTAGGTTACATAGGACTCAACGGTCATGCGCAGGTTTAGTAAAGTCTTGCGGATCGGTACGGAGACGTCTGTACTTATCTTTGAGAGGCTGCTGAACTTTTAGGAAATATTTCTATCTTTCTTGAACTCTTTTGTGTTGATCTATTGATTCTTGAAATTTGAACTTACGTTGTTTCATTCTCTCACAGATGGTGAGGACACGCCATACCGATCAGAGTGACCAGTCACCGGCTAGACCAGCGAAAGGTTGAGGCCCCGGCCGAGGCCGCGGTAGAGGTAGGGGCCAGCCCGCGCAGTAGCCGGGGCAGTACCAAAGGATCCCCCTATCGATCATGATCAGGTTCCCGCCGATGGTGTCTCAGCGGGACAGGCTCAGGCACCAGCAGTGCCTATGGTTATTTCGGGTCTTCAGGAGACCCTGTCTCAGATATTGACAGTATGCACCAGTTTGGCTCAGGCAGTCGCCATGTCTTCTACTGCCGCCACAACTTAGGCCGGGGGAGGCAATCAGACTCCAGCTGCCCGGGCACCTGAGCAGGCTGCACAAGGTATTTAGGCACCGGGAGCAGCCCCAGCTCAGCCAGTTGCTCCGGTCCAGGATTATGTGGTCCCTGCTATGCCTGAGGACGAGCAGCGCAGGTTGGAGAGATTCAGCAGACTTCAGCCTTCGACTTTCAGCGGTTCAGAGGGCGAGGATGCCTAGGGATTTCTAGATAGGTGCCAGAGGATACTGCATATCGGGGGTATTTTGGAGACCAATGGAGTCTCATTTGTTACATTTCAGTTTGCGGGTGCTGCCTTTACCTGGTGGGAGTCATTCGAGAGGCGTAGGTTGGTTGGTTCAGCACCTCTCACCTGGCAGCAGTTCTCCACGATCTTTTTGGAGAAGTATGTTCCTCAGTTCCACAGAGAGGAGCAGCATAGGAAGTTTGAGCAGCTGCGCCAGGGAGAGTTATCAGTTAATCAGTACGAGATGAGGTTCTCCGAGTTGGCTAGGCATGCTCTTGAGATTGTCCCTACTGATAGGAAGAGGGTGAGAAAGTTTGTAGGTGGACTTTCTTATCAGCTTCGGTTACTTATGACTCGGGAGAGAGTATCGGGTGCTTCATTCGAGCAGGTTGTTGACATAGCTCGAGATACTGAGTCCGTTCGCCGACAGAAGCGGGAGAATAAGAGGCCTCGTAGTTCGGGTAGTTCAAGTGGTGCTCCCTTCAGGGGATAGTTTCAGCAGGGTAGGGGTTGTTCATTCAGGCCTCCTTAGTCAGGCCTCCCAGCATATAGTGGTGCATCTTCGGGGCAGGGTCCCCGTGGTTCTCAGTCAGGCCGTACTTCATTTGATGCCCTCCCAGCTCAGAGTGTAGCTCGAGCACCCCTAGTTTAGGATTTTTCTATGCATGAGTCTTCCAGTGGTCGTACGGGTGCTAGGGGTTTCTATCAGTCCCCGCCTCCAGCTCTAGGGAGTTGTTTTGAGTGTGGAGAGTTCAGGCACGTGTGGAGGCAGTGTCCCCGCCGTTCCGGTGGATCTTCTCAGCGGAGGGGCCAGCCCTCGACTTCAGCTCCAGTCACTTCACCACCCACCCAGGCAGCCAGGGGTGGTGGCCAGTCAGCCAGAGGATGCCCTAGAGGGGGAGGTCAGGCTTGCATGTATGCATTTCCAGCCAGGCCGGATGCTATGGCCTCAGATGCCGTGATCGCAGGTATTGTCTCAGTCTATTGCCGTGATGCCTTGGCTTTATTTGACCCTGGTTCTACATATTCCTATGTTTCTTTATATTTTGCCAGTTTTCTGAATATGCCCCATGAGTCTCTAGTCACCTCTGTTCATGTGTCGACTCCGGTGGGCGATACTGTTGTTGTGGACCGTGTGTATCGGTCGTGCATGATATCTATTGGGGATCTGGAGACCCGAATGGACCTACTGTTACTCATCATTGTCGATTTTGACGTGATATTGGGCATGGATTGGTTATCTCCGTGCCATGTTGTTCTTGATTGTCACGCTAAGACCGTGACCTTAGTTATGCCGGGGTGTCCGAGGGTTGAGTGGAGAGGTTCTTCCGAGTATATGCCTAGCAGGGTGATTTTCTTATCTGAAGGCTCAGCGCATGGTTGAGAAAGGGTGTTTATCTTATTTGGCCTTTGTGAGGGATGTCAGTGGTGAGACTCCCGCTATTGATTCAGTTCCTGTGGTCCGTGACTTTCCAGATGTGTTTCCTGCAGACCTTCCAGGCATGCCACCTGACAGGGATATTGATTTTGTTATTGATTTGGTGTCTGACACTCAGCCTATTTCTATTCCACCATATCGTATGGCACCAGCGGAGCTAAAGGATTGAAGGAGCAGCTTCAGGAACTCCTGGATAAGGGGTTCATTCGGCCTAGTGTGTCACCTTGGGGTGCACCGGTATTGTTCGTGAATAAGAATGATGGGTCCATGCGTATGTGTATCGATTATCGGCAGCTAAATAGGGTTACGGGGAAGAACCAATATCCCTTGCCCCGCATTGATGATTTGTTTGACCAGCTTCAGGGAGCCAGAGTGTTTTCCAAGATTGATTTGAGATCTGGGTATCATCAATTGAGGATTCGGGATTCTGACATTCCGAAGACTGCTTTCAGGACCAGATATGGTCATTATGAGTTCTTGGTTATGTCATTTGGGTTGACCAATGCCCCAGCTGCATTCATGCAATTGATGAACAGCGTGTTTCAGCCTTATCTTGATTCCTTGTCATTGTGTTCATTGATGACATCCCGGTTTATTCTCATAGCCAGGAAGAGCATGCTCAGCATTTGAGAGTTGTGTTACAGAGGTTGAGGAAGGAGAAGCTTTATGCGAAATTCTCCAAGTGTGAGTTTTGGCTTGGTTCAGTAGCTTTCTTGGGGCACGTGGTCTCTAGTGAGGGGATTCAGGTTGATCCAAAGAAGATAGAGGCGGTGCAGAGTTGGTCGAGACCGTCCTCAGCTATAGAGATTAGGGGTTTCCTTGGTTTGGCGGGATATTACTGTTGTGGAGGGATTCTCTTCTATTGCTTCGCCTTTGACCAGATTGACCCAGAAGGGTGCTCCATTCAGATGGTCTGATGATTGTGAGGAGAGCTTTCAGAAGCTCAAGTCAGCATTGACTACAGCTCCGGTACTAGTTTCACCTGCTAGTTCGGGTTCTTACACAGTTTATTGTGATGCTTCTAGAGTTGTCTTGGGAGCGGTATTGATGCAGGACGGTAGGGTGATTGCCTACGCGTCCAGACAGTTGAAGGTGCACGAGAAGAATTATCCAGTGCACGATCTTGAGTTATCTGACATTGTTCATGCCTTGAAGATTTGGCGGAATTATATATATGGAGTGCAGTGTGAGATCTTCACTGATCATCGTAGTTTGTAGTACCTGCTGAGGTGGAAGGACTTGAATTTGCATCAGAGGATATGGTTAGAGCTCCTCAAGGATTATGACCTCACTATCTTATATCATCCGGGGAAGACCAATGTAGTGGCCGATGCCTTGAGTCACAGAGTAGAGAGTTTGGGGAGTCTAGCCTACCTTCCAGTAGCTGAGCGGCTATTAGCCATTGATGTTCAGTCCTTAGCAGGCCGGTTGGTGAGATTGGATCTATCAGAGCCCCCGCGGGTGTTGGCTTGTATAGCCTCCTGGTCTTCTCTTTACGATCAGATTAGAGCACGCCAATATGATGATCCACATTTGCTTGTTCTTTAAGACAGTGTCCGTCGCGGTGATGCCAGGGATGTGGTTATTGGTGATGACGGGGTCATGAGGATACAGGGCCGGATTTGCGTGCCCAATGTAGATGGGCTTCGATATTTGATTCTAGCAGAGGCTCATAGTTCGCGGTATTCCATCCATCCGGGTGCCGCGAAGATGTATCAGGATTTGAGGCAGCATTATTGGTGGAGGAGGATGAAAAAGGATGTTGTGGAGTTTGTGGCTCAGTGTCTCAATTGTCAGCAGGTCAAGTATGAGCACTAGAGATCTGGTGGATTGCTTCAGAGATTTGATATTCCGGAGTGGAAGTGGGAGTGGATCACCATGGACTTCGTAGTTGGACTCCCACAGACTTCGAGGAGTTTGATGCTATATGGGTTATTGTGGATCGGCTGACCAAGTCCGTGCACTTTATTTCTGTTGGTACGACTTATTCTTCGGAGAGGTTAGCTGAGATTGATATCAGGGAGATTGTACGATTGAATGGGGTTCCAGTTTCTATCATTTCCGACAGATGCACTCAGTTTACATCTCAGTTTTGGAGAATCGTATAGAGAGAGTTGGGTACTCAGGTCGAGTTGAGCACAACGTTTCACCCTCATACCGACGGGCAGTCAGAGCGTACCATTCAGATTTTGGAGGATATGTTGCATGCTTGTGTGATTGACTTTGGTGGTTCATGGGACCAGTTTTTGCCACTAGCGAAATTTGCATATAATAACAGCTATCAGCCGAGTATCCAAATGGCTCCGTATGAGGCTTTGTATGGTAGGAGGTGCAGATCTAGGGGTTGTTGGTTTGAATCGGGCGAGGCTAGGCTATTGGGCACAGACTTGGTTCAGGATGCCTTGAGTAAGGCGAAGTTGATTCAGGAGCGGCTTCGCACGGCGCAATCTAGGCAGAAGAGTTATGCGGACCGGAAGGTCCGAGATGTGTCTTTTATGGTTGGGGATAAGGTGTTGCTGAAGGTGTCGCCCATAAAGGGTGTTATGAGATTCGGGAAGAGGGGGAAGATGAGTCCCAGGTTCATTGGGCCATTTGAGGTGCTTCAGAGGGTTGGGGAAGTGGCTTATAGGCTTGTTATGCCTCCTAGTTTATTGAGTATTCATCCAGTATTCCATGTTTCGATGCTCCAGAATTATGTTGGTGACCCTTCCCATGTTTTGGACTTCAGCACGGTTCAGCTCGAGGGTAATATCTCATATGAGGTAGAGCCAGTGGCTATTTTAGGTCGACAGGTCAGGAAGCTGAGGTCTAAGGATATAGTTTCAGTGAAGGTTCAGTGGAGAGGGCAGCCGGTGGAGGATGCCACCTGGGAGACCGAGCAGGAGATCCGGGAAAGATATCCTCACTTATTCGAGACTCCAGGTATGTTTCTAGACCCGTTCGAGGACGAACGTTTGTTTAAGAAGGGGAGGATGTAACAACTCGGCCGGTCGTTCCGTGAGATTTACCCCATTTTCCCCATTTCTGCATTTGTTATATATTGATAGCCTGATTTTGTTGTGTTGGGTCAGTTGGTTTGGGTCCGGAGTGGTTATGTTGAGAATTGAGGCATTTAGTCTCTTAAAGTAGACTAATAGTTGAGAAAATCAACTAAGAGTTGACTTATTGATGAACGACCTCGGAATGTGGATTTTATGGCTCTGATAGCTTCATTAGGTGATTTGGGACTTAGGAGTGTGTTCAGAATATTTTTGTGATGTCCGGTGTAGAATTAGGCTTGAATTGGCGAAAGTTAGTTTTTGGCGATATCTGGTCGGTAGTGGAAAACACGCTATCGAGGTCGGAATGGAATTCCGGAAGTTGGAGCAGGTTAGTAATGTCATTTTGGATATGTCTGCAAAATTTCAGGTCAATCAGAGGTGTTTTGGTGGGTTTCAGCGTAGTTGGTGAAATTTGGAAGTTTCAAAGTTCATAGGCTTGAATTTGATGTAATTTTGGTGTTTTCGTGTCATTTTTTGTGTTTCAAAGGCTCGACTAAGTTGGAATAATGCTATGGGGTGTGTTGGTATGTTTGGTTGGGGCCCAGAGAGGCTCGGGATTGATTTCGGATGGTTAGCGGGCTTTTGAACTTGGAAAATTTGCAGAAATAGCTGCTAGTGTGATTTCTGGTGTTGGCCGCACCTGCGGATGGGTAGCCGCAGGTGCGATGTCGCAGTTGCGATGGGAAGTGCGCAGGTGCGATGGGCAGTGCGCAAGTGCGAAAAAGGCCAGGCAGGGGAGTATCCGCAGGTGCGAAGTTATGGCCGCACCTGCGAAGCCGCAGGTGCGGAGGATTGGTCATAGGTGCGGAATTAATCCGTTAAGTGGGATTCCGCAGGTGCGGAAATGCTGGCAGAAACAGTATAAAAAGGGCCTCCGTGAAAATTCTCTCATTTTCACCATTTTTGCATGCGAGAGGAGTTCTTTGAAGGAAATTTGAAGAAGGCAACTCGTGATTCTTCAGTGAAGGTAAGTTCTCTGGTTATTAACATCGTTTCTATACTATTTTGTTCGGATTAGGCTTGAAAATTGAAGGATTTAAGTAGAAGAAGGTTAGGAAGAAGGGGTGGAGAATTGGAATTTCTTTTGAGGTTTTGGGTAGGCAATTGTGATCCGATTGTGATGATTTTGGTATGAGTAGAATCGTGGGAGGACGAGGTTTCTAGTGATGTAAAAATTATCGAATTCCGAGACGTGGTCCCGGGGCTCGGGTTTGGCCGAATTTCAAGATTCTTGTATAATTTGATAGTTTTCGATTGGGTTGTGTTCCTTTGATATATACTGATAATGTTAAACTGGTTTTGGCAAGATTCAGAGAAATCGGGAGCCAATTTGAGGAGCAAGAGCATTACGGACTAGTGTTGTGGCCCGGTAGAGGTAAGTAATAGTTATTTTCTCACTAATTTTAGAATGGCGCACATGTCGGATGACGAGTATGTGGCGCGTACTGATTTTTGGATTGGACTAGGTCCTCTCCGCGGCAACTAATGAGCTACATATTTTACTCAAAGCCTTATGTTAAATTATATTCTAAAGATTGTTCAAATATTTGGGCTATAAGCCGTGTTTTGGGCCTCGTGTCGATCTGTTTATACCCCTTGGGGGTTTTTTACTGCTATTTTCCTAACTATTTGTTGATGATTTCACTCAGCCACATTGTGCATACTGTTTTTCGAAACTCAACCTGATTTACACCACTTTGAGATTTAAAATGATATTTTGGGTCGAGTACCCTATTATACTGATTCGCCCGAGGGGCCTTTTGAGTGGTTCTGTTGAGGGAGGTCGAGGGCCTGATTGTGAGGTGCTGAGTGATATTAGCGCTTGGGCTGAAGGAGCCCCTCCGGAGTCTGTACACACCCCCAGTGAGCGCACAGAGTGCCGAGTGTCGAGTGCCGAGTGACGAGTGATTAGGAGGCATGAGTGAATGTGAGGTGCTGAGTGACTGTGAGGTGCTGAGGGACTGATTACGAGTGATGGTAAGGTATGCCCGAGGGGCTGATTATGAGTGACTGTGAGGTGCTGAGGGACTGATTACGAGTGATGGTAAGGTATGCCCGAGGGGCTGATTATAAGTGACTGTGAGGCATGCCCGAGGGGCTGATTATGAGTGACTGTGAGGCATGCCCGAGGGGCTGATTATGATACATGTTTTTCCCGAGGGGCTACTTATGATTTTACTACTTTCACTTTGAGCTTATGAAATGTGTTTTGCCCGAGGGGCCTCTATATGATTCATTTCATTTTCATACTAAATCTTTCGGTTTGAAGTTGTTGAAAATATACATTCTTCATAGGATTTTTCTGAAGTTGGTTTTAAGGCATGATGATTTCATATATCTATGTTATACTATTGGAAAGTAAGGCTGTGTATATTGTTATTTGATGGCATCAGTTTTATGTGTTTCCTTGCCGCTCTGACTTGATTTATTTTCATTACTACTGAGTTGGCATACTCACATTACTCCTTGCACCTCTGTGTGCAGATTCAGGTGCAGATATCGAGCATTAGCCATTTATTCCGCGTGGAGCTGGATTTGCGGGATATAGAGGTAGTTGTTCAGTGTGCGCAGCATCTCTGTTTTTCCCTTCTTGTTGTATCTAGCTTTCATTCGGAGGTTTTGTATTATGATAGTATATTTTGGCTTATTCTTCTAGATGCTCATGACTTGTTGGCTCCGTGTTTTGGGGTTGGTGGAACTGTTTATTAGCCTACTTTATTTCGTAAACTCTGTATATTTATGAAATGCTTGGATTCTAATTGGGATTTTGAAAGAAATTGTGAACATATGGTTATTGGCTAGCCTAGTTCCACGATAGGCGCCATCACGGCCGGTTTAGGATTTGGGGTCGTGACAATAAATCAGTCAACATTTGTGTGTATATATATATGATCCACTGCATGAGTCTAGGATGAAAATGCATGCTCATGATTCGATGCCAATACCTCACTGCACAAATTCATATACCTGACACTGGCCAAGTGTCCAAACTAGCACCAATTTGGGTGCTTGCCCTCACAAGGCCCAAAGTAATATGGGTATCACCTGATCCTGGAGGGAGGGATCTATAATTGAGTACTATTGTGGCATGCAACCTGATCCACTACTAATACTGTTACAGCGTGCAATCCGATCTAATCATATTACCGTTACAGCGTGCTACCCAATTCAATCATAATACCATTGAAGTGTGCAACCTGGTCCAATCATAATAACATCAATAATCAATATCCGCTCACAATGTCCTTGGTGCCAAAATTCTCAATTCTTTTCAATATCCAACTCTCTCACTTATACATATGTGTATGAGATGATACGATTAAGAGTCATCAGAACACAATAATAGAAATACATAAAAGCTCACATAGCTAAAAGATGGCTATAGTTAATCATGTCATTCAATTTATCATAACAATTGAACGAGCAATTTCAACATTCATGAGTCTAGTCATAATATTTAATATGAGTAAATTAAGTCATTTAACCACCAAATTACGAGTCAAATAAGAGAAGAATATGGCTGCAACATAATAAGAAAGCTTAATATGGCAAAATAATCCTTCATGCCAAATTCAACAAGTCATAACCTTAAGCATGCTTAAGCCATAATTATGAGTCATCACATAGTCATAAAATCAATGAAACACAGATAAAAAATTCACATAATTCAAATAAGGCATATCATAAGCCAATCTCTACAAGATATGGTCATAACCTAGCTACGCATATACGCTCATCACCTTGTATATATGTGGCTCCTAAATCAAGCAGTAAGTAGCAAATACATCACTTATGGAGAGAATCCTTCTCAGAATGATAAACAATAGATTTACCCCCATCCTTCTCACGAATCCAAATATAAGTGGATTCCAAATTGGATTCCAATTTTATGTTTAAAATCCCCAAATTCATTCTCTAAAGTTCATACCAAAACCTAATTTTTTACACTTTAAATCTTTGATTTAAGGGTTAAAATTCATTTAGATTCTTGAAATATAATCGCAGATGAGTAGAAATCACTCACTCTCTTGCTTGTATGAAAATTTCCTTGAAAAATCAACCCTCTCCAAGTCTAAGGTTCAAAATATGAGAGAATGACAAAAATCCTGAAATAACATCTTAAATATATTGCCCAGTACTACCCTTCACGATAATGAGACACTGCTCTACGATCGCAAAGCACAACAGCCTACCGCCTGGAAATCACGAATGCAATAGGACCCCTATGAACATGATGACCAATATACCACCCTTCAATGGGCACGCGATTTGCTCTTCGTGAATTCCAAGGCCCACCATCCCACATGCCTCTTCCTCTCCGCGAACGCAAGCTACTCCAGGCGAACATGCTGACCAGCTTTTCTACATTCTGAGAACACACCCCTGCGAATGCGAAGCACAAGGCTCATAGCTCCAAAACACTCTGCATGATCGTGGCACACTTTCCATGATCATGGAGCATATCAGAGACACCAGTAAACTAGTAGCTGAAGCCAACCCCGAAATAATCTAAAATCACTCTGAAACTCAGCAGATCCCCCCGGGATCCCCTTCAATCATACCAAAAAGTCCTAATACCTTATCCAAACTTAGTTCAAAGCTCAGAACATAAAAAAACAACAACAAAAATATGAATCGAAGATCAAATCTATGTTTCAAGCTTTCCAACTTCGCCGAATGCGTTCCAATTATACTTAGATATTTTGGATTATACCCTAACTTTGGATAAAAGTTCAATTCAACCATTTGGACATGTCCAAGGTCTCAAAACCACAATCAAATCTCATTAATCTAAAATTCAAATACCAGTCAAACTTAGGAACTCTCAAATTTTTTAAATTGCTAATTTTCGACATATAAAGTCAAAATATTTTAGAAACCTCCAAATCCAAATCCAAATCCGAACATAACCCCAAGTTCAAAATTACTATATGAATATATTGGAATCATCAAATCACAAATTCGAGGTTGTTTACTCAAACGTCAAACTTTGGTCAATTCTTACGACTTAAGCTTTCAAAAATGATACTAATTGTTCCAATCCGCTCCCCAAAATCTTTTTGAAACCAAATCAACCATCCCTATGTAATGATCCTCCCAGTTGTTTTGTGTATTTGTAGCCATGTTTTCCTATTTATTGCCTCTTCCATGTATAATTGTAGTTATATGACTTGTCGGGGTGGTTTGATTTGTTTCGAAGTGAATTAATATACTTAGTCCCAAGGTTTAAGGCAAAGAATTGACCGGAGTTTGAATTTTGTGTATACGACTCCAAAATAGAGTTTTGATGGTTCCAATAGTTTCGTATGTCATTTTGGACTTTGGAACATGTCCGAGTGTTGATTTGGAGGTCCGTATGTAGGTTTGAGTCTTTTTGGCAAAAGTTGGAAACTTGAAGGTTTGGAAGGTTTAGAAGTTTGGCGGAGAGTTGACTTTGTTAATATCGGGTTTGGAATTTTGTTCTGGGAGTTGGAATTGGTCCGTTGTGTCATTTGGAAGTAGCGTACAAAATTTGAGTTCATTCGGAGTTGATTTGATATGGTTCGACGTAAGCTTTAGAAGTTGAAAGTTCATTAGTTTCATTAGGCTTGAATTGGGTGTGATTCGTGAATTTATTGTTATTTGATGTTATTTCAGGACTCGAGTAAATTCCTAATGTGTTTTTTGACTGGTTGGTGTATTAGACGGGGTCTCGGGGACCCCGTGTGTGATTCAGATGAGTTGTGGACCATGTTTTGACTTAGTGGAATTTCTAAAGGAAACTTGCCTTATAGTGTTTTCACACCTGCAGTGGGATTGGCCACAGGTGTGGCATACTGTGCGTAGATGCAAGGTTGGCTTAGCTAGGGAGACGTTGCATATGCACAAGGTTTTTCACAGAAGGGGTTGCGCTTCTGAAGTGAGGGTCTGCATGAGCGGAGGTGGGCTGGAGTTGAGAGAAGCACAGGTGCGGGGTAATTTCCACATCTGTGAGTCCGCAGATGCGGTCAAGTGAGCGCAGAAGCAAGAGTGGGCGGAGGCCTGGGAATCCACAGATGCGGGGTCTAGATCGCAGAAGCGGTCTCGCGGGTGCTGTAAGGGGACCGCAAGTGCGGGACTTAAGTGATTTTCGTAGAAGCATAATTTGGACTGCAAATGCAACGTCACATGTGCAACCAATTTAGCCACAGGTGCAAGAATCACTGGGCAGATGTTAAGAACGAGGTTTTGGTCATTTTTTTTATTTTGGACTTGTAGAGCTCGGCTAAGGGCGATATTTGGGATACCTCTTGCTGCAATTGAAGAGGTAAGTGAAGTTTAATAACTTTTGATGTTATATATTGATTACGTATTGATTATTACACCTAGTTTATGTGAATCTGAAGTGAAAATTGGAGATCTTAAACTATGTTGTTGGAGAGTGAGATTTGGTGATTTGGGGTCGATTTGTGGATGGAATTGGATGATAGTAGTATGGTTGGACTCGTAATTGAATGGGTGTTTGGAATTTGTGAATTTTGTTGGGTTCCAAGGTGCAAGCTTGGGTTAACTTTGCATATTTGATTCAAGACTTTAGCTTTATCATTTGAGATTATTTCCTGTGGCTATTATTGATGGTATTAAGTTGCTTTGGCTAGATTCGAGCCGCTTAGAGGATGATTCGCGAGGCAAGGGCTTGTTGGAGTATTGAGTTGCACGTTTTGAGGTAAGTAACATTTCTAGCTTGGAATTGAGGGTAATTATCCCTGGTAACCTGTTATTTGTGATGTGTAGGGGGTAACGCACGTGTTAGATGACGGCATGTGGATGAACACCGAGGTAATCATGATCTGAGTTAAATTTTGGACTATGTTGTTATCATGTTGTAACGACCCGGCCGGTCGTTCCATGAGATTTACCCTGTTTCCCCCATTTCTGCTTTATCATATATTGCTTAGCCTATTTATGTTGTGTTGGGTCAGTTGGTTTGGGTTCAGAGTAGTCATGGTGAGAATTGAGGCATTTAGTCTCTTAAAGTAGCCTAATAGTTGAAAAAGTTAACTGAGAGTTGACTTATTGGTAAATGACCTCGGAATGTGGATTTTATGGCTCGGATAGCTTTTTTAGGTGATTTGGGACTTAGGAGTGTGTTCGGAATGAAGTTTTGATGTCCGGTGTAGAATTAGGCTTGAATTGGCGAAAGCTAGTTTTTGGCAATTTCCAGTCGGCAGTGGAAAATAGGCTATCGGGATCAGAATAGAATTCTGAAGGTTGGAACATGTCTGTAATGTCGGAGGTGTTTTGGTTGGTTTCGGCATCGTAGGCGAAATTTAGAAGTTTCAAAGTTCATAGGGTTGAATTTGATGTAATTTGATGTTGTTTTTGGTGTTTCGAAGGCTCAACTAAGTTTGAATGATGCTATGGGGTGTGTTAGTATGTTTGGTTGGGGCTCCGAGGGGCTCGGGATTGATTTCGGATGGTTGGCGAAGTTTTGAACTTAGGGATTTGCAGTAAATGGTTGCTGGTGTAAAGCTTCTGGTGTGGCCGCACCTACGGATGGGTAGCCACAGGTGCGACGCCGCAGGTGCGAAAGGAGGCTAGGCAGGAGGAGTCCGCAGGTGCGAAGAGTTGGCCGCGCCTGCAAAGCCGCAGGTGTGGAGAAGAGATCACAGGTGCGAGAATTGGTCTGTTAGTGGGATTTCGCAGGTGCCCAAATGGGACCGCAGGTGCAGGTCCGCAGGTACGAGGAAAGGTCTACAGGTGCAGATTAGCTAGGCAGAACAGTATAAAGAGTGCCTCCTTGAAATTTTGCTTATTCTACCATTTTTGCATGCGGTTGGAGCTTATTTGAGGGCAAATTGAAGAGAGAATTCGAAGATCTTTAGTGGAGGTAAGTTCCCGGATTATTAAAGTTGTTTCTATCTTATCTTTTTCGGATTAGGCTTGTAATTTGAAGGATTAAAGTAGAAAAAAATTTGGAAAAATGGGAGGAGGATTGGAGAATTCTTTTGGCGATTTGGGTAGGCAATTGTGGTCCGATTGTGGTGTTCTTGGTATGTATAGAATCGTGGGACGATGAGGTTTCTAGTGATGTAAATTTATCGAATTCTGAGGCGTGGGTTCGGGGCTCGGGTTTGGCCGAATTTCGAGATTTTTGTGTAAATTGATAGTTTTTGATT
Organism: Nicotiana knightiana; assembly: GCA_005239525.1. Taxonomy (NCBI): domain Eukaryota; kingdom Viridiplantae; phylum Streptophyta; class Magnoliopsida; order Solanales; family Solanaceae; genus Nicotiana; species Nicotiana knightiana. Next base: position 7,946 of record ML370447.1, on the reverse strand, counting down.
GGGTTGTGTTCCTTTAGCATAGATGATGTTAAACTTGTTTTGGTTAGATTCGGAGCAATCGGGAGTCAATTTGAGGGGCAAGAGCATCGCGAATTAGTGTTGTGGGCCGGTGGAGGTAAGTAATGGTTATAAATCTTGTCCTGAGGGTATGAAACCCCTGACTTCATATTTCTCACTGTTTTAGAATGGCGCACATGTCGGATGATGAGTATGCGGCGCACACTGATTTTTGGATTGGACTTGGTCCTCTCTGCAGCAACTATTGAGTTGCGTATTTTACTCTAAACCATATGTTAAATTGTGTTCTAAAGACTATTGCTATATTTGGGCTATAAGCCATGTTTGGGGCCTCGTGCCGACTTGTTTAGAACCCTTGGGGGCCTTTTTATTGTTTATTGATGATTTCACTCAATCACATTGTGCTTACTGTTTTCGAAATTCAGCCTGATTCACACTACTTTGAGATTTAAAAATGATATTTTGGGTCTAGTACCCCCGTTTTACTGATACGCCCGAGGGGCTTTTGAGAGGTTCTGACTGAGTGAGGCTGAGGGCCTGATTGTGAGGATATGATACGCCACGAGGTGACTTGGTATTAGCGCTTGGGCTAAAGGATCCCCTCCGGAGTCTGTACACATCCCCAGTGAGCGCAGGTACCTACTGAGTGTTGAGTGCCGAGTGATAAGTGATTGGGAGGCATGAGTGATAGTGAGGTTGCGAGAGGGGCTGATACTGAGTGGCTATAAGGTGCTGAGTGATGTTCTGCCCGAGGGGAGATTTATGATTCATTTTTTTTCCCGAGGGGATACTTATGATTTATTTCATTTTCATACTAAATCTTTCGGTTGAAATTGTTGAAAAATACATTTTTCAAAGGATTTTCTAAAGTTGGTTTTAAGCCATGATGATTTCATATATCTATGTATATACTGTTGGAAAGAAAGGTTGTGCATATTGTGAATTGATTATATTGATTTTTATGTGTTTTCTTGCCGCTTAGACTTGATTTATTTTCATTACTACTGAGTTGGCGTGCTCACATTACTCCCTGCACCCCTGTGTGCAGATTCAGGTGTAGATACCGAGCATTAGCTATCTGTTCCGTGCGGAGCCGGAGTGCGGGATATAGAGGTAGCTATTCAGCGTCCACAGCATCTCTGTTTTCCCTTCTTTGTTGTATCTAGCACTCGTTCGGAGGTTTTGTATTATAATAGTATACCTTTTGGCATATTTTTCTTAGATGCTCATGACATATTGGCTCCGGGTTTTGGGGTTGGTTGGACTGTTTAACTATTTATTTTACCTAATGGATTTAGTAAATTCTATATACTTTATGAAAATGCTTGCAATTGGTTAGGATTTTGGAGAGAAGTTGTAAATAAGTGATTATTGGCTAGCCTAGTTCCACGATAGGCGCCATCATGGCCGGTTTTTGATTTTGGGGTCGTGACACATGTCTTGTTTTATCTGTGTTTTTCCTACTTGTTAGATTAACTGAGCTATGATTCATCTTAGAAATCATATTTGGGCTATATGGTTATCTGACTTAGACTTGATGATACTATTTATGTTGTTTTGGGTTATCTGACTTAACTGTAATTATACATTAAGTCATAATTCTTCATTTGCATATCATATCTCAGTCTCTGTTCATCATTCATTATTACATCGAATGTTATCATTTTTTTCATATATGGTGTTGTTGGGCTGAGTGATATAAGATTGTGAGCCCTTGAGACTTGAGAAGTTGATGACTGAGGTGGGCCTTAGAGCCATGTTGAGAGTGCTATTTGGATCGGGTTGCACGCGGCAATAGACCATGTTGATTTTATTATTATTATTATTTCTATTATTATTATTATTATTATTATTATTATTATTATTATTATTATTATTATTATTATTACGATTATTTAGATTGGGTTGCACGCTGCAACAATCCATATTGGCTTTTGATTAGTACTTGAGCAGGATCTTACCCTCCGGAGTCAGACATAACAGCAGTGAGTGCAGACACAGTTATATACATACACGTGTTTTGGTTAGGGGAATTTATGCCAGACACTCATACAGTGCTGAGTGATTGTGTGTGTGATGAAATGGACATTTGAGACAGGCACCTTGAGTATGCTAAGAGCGAGAGCAATTGGGGATACCACTGTGAAATCCTTCATTTGAATTGCATATTTGATATGTAGACATAGAGATTCATTCCCCATGCTAGCTAGTAAATGAAATGTCCTTATCAATGTTGGGCTTGAATTGTTATACTTGAAAGCATGTCTAAATTCCTATATTGTGGTAATTCCTTTTGACTTATTTATTGTTATTGTCATCATTATATCTATGTTGTAATTAATATTGGTTTTTGACTGACTTCTTTTGAGCTCGTCACTGCTTTCAGCCCAAGGTTAGTTCTGCTACTTATTGAGTACATGGGTCGGTTGTACTCATACTACACTCTGCACTTCGTGTGCAGATATAGGTACATCTAGACGTGGTGATTTCTAGAGCCGTATTGGTACCAGTATTTGGAGACTTTGAGGTAGTTGCTATGACGTCCGCAGACCTTGACTCTCTTTCCTTTATTTCCCTTTCTAATGTTCTATTGTCCAGACATTTGTACTAAGGATTTGGTTATATTTTGATACTAATTAGTGCTCATGTACATGTTGACACCAGCTTTTGGGAATGGCTATAGCAGTATTGTTATAATTTTCATTAGATAATTATGATATTACCGCTGTTAAGTTTTTTAAGCCATGTTTATTCAAATGCATAGTTATTATATGGCTACTGACTTGCCTAGCATGTAGTGTTAGGCGTCGTCGAGGCTCCGGTAGGAGTTGGGTCGTGAAAATTGGTATAAGGACCCTAGGTTGCTTAGGTCTCACAAGTCATGAGTAGGTTTAGTAGTCTTGCGGAGCTGTACGGAGACGTCTATAGCTATCTTCGAGAGGCTACCGAATTGTTAGGAAACTTCACTTTCTTGCATTCTTGTCGTGCAGATTTGTTATTTCCGAAAATTGAAACTTGACTCTTCTATTCTCTCACAGATGGTGAGGACACTTGCGACCCGATCAGGAAGATGACCACTAGTACCACCAGTTAGGACCGATAAAGGCTGGGGCCGCGGTATAGGCCGAGGTGTGGCTCGTACTACAGCCAAAGCAGCACATATAGAGCCCTCAGTTTCTTTGGCTGAGGATCAGGCACCAGATGTTGTTGAGCCGATGGGACCAGCCCAGGATCAAGCAACGCCCATTGTTATCCTTGGCTTTCAGGAGGCATTAACCCAGATTTTGACTATGTGCAGGAGCCTGGCCCAGACGGTTTCAGTTGCAGCCGCACTAGACACCTCACAGGTTGGGGGAGGTGCCCAGACTCCCACCACTCATGCTCCAGAGCAGCTAGCTTCGGGCCATTAGATATTGTTTCTACTCGGGCCGAGGTTGTTCCACCAATGAGTGATGAGGAGCAAAAGTGTAACGACCCGACCGGTCATTTTGCGTTATCAGACCCCGTTCCCATAAATAAAACTTCCCATAGCGGCTTTTTATGATTTATGACTTGCGGGAATTGGTGGTCCGGGATTCGGAGGTGTTTAGAGTGCTACAGGAACAATTGGTTCCTTAAGGTTGGCCTTTAAGTCCAGGTTTGACTTCAGTCAACATTTTGGGTAAACGACCTCGAAATCGAGTTTCGTCGACTCTAATAGCTTGGTGTGATGATTTTGGACTTGGGCGTATGTTCGGAATGGGTTTCTGATGACCCGTGAGCATTCCGGCGCCCAATATTGAAATAAGAAGTTCCTTATGTTCCTATTATGGTTTTGGACGTGTTTTTGTGTTATCGAGGTCCGAACGAAATTTTGAGACCGGGGATAGTTCTGTTATGTCATTTATGACTTGCTTGCAAAATTTGGTGTCATTACGAGTAGTATGGGTCGGTTTGGCGCATTGTTAGCGAAGTTTAGAAAACTTAAAGTTCCTAAGTTTGGTTCTTGGGGTTTTGAGGTGTAATTTTGAGTTTTAGCCTTGTTTTGGGTGTTCCGAAGGATCGAGCGAGTCTATATTATGATTTGGGACTTATTGGTATATTTGGACGAGGGCTCGGTGTATTGGTAAAAAAGAGTTTCACACGTAAGGCAACTTTTGACAACTCAGCCAGTCACGTGGACACAGGAAAACGCAACAGCTAGATGTGATTCTTTGAAGAGGTACGGTACAAAGAGGCACGGTTCAGTAAACCCACGAACTTATCAGCCACGGGAAACTCAACTTGATCAAAACGGGAGAGAGGCATGGTCAGAATGAATCTAGTCAAAGCCACGGGCAGATTCAAGGACCCACAATTGATTACTCAAACGTTATGTAATCGAACCCCAATTACCATTATCCTTTGTAACGCCTCATTAATGTCATAATTAGTCATTAATGAGTAACCATAGAAAGAGTCGTACGTTATAAGAATCTCCTATATAAGGGAGGGGAATACAGCTTGTAAAGGCATCTGATTCTCGAATACAATCAACTTCGATTTTCTATATTTCTGCAATATTGTCTATTATTCATTTTTTTCCATTACCTTGATTATCATTAACCCATATTTATCTTAAAAATAAGCTTTATTCAAAGGATCTAATTCTTTGGTTAAACAAATTGGTTCCGTTACCGGGAATCTGATAATCTTTGTTTACTTTTCAAGTGATATCCTCTGAATTATGTCAAACCCCAACGACAACAACCAGCAAAGGAGTGGAACCCCAGTTCCATCGCCTTCAGGAACCCCACATGGTTCGAGGGAACAATCCCCAGAAATATCCAATAACAACAATGGTGATAATGATCAAACTGTGGAAAAAGATCGTGTAAAGAAAATGATTGTAGAGTATGTGAGCCAAGCTTTGCAAGAATTAGCGAGAGGATTACCGGCAGTGTTACCTACACTGCTGACGCCACCCCCCAATAACACCATCACCATGGAAAATCCTCAATCTGGGTTGGCAAACTCAGGAAAAGGAGATACTCTTAATGAATCTCTCGAAACGAGACCAGGTATATCTAATAACTCAGAATTACAAAATTTACTGCTAACCATGCAGAAACAGATGAAGGAGCAGAACGATCGCATCGAACAAATTCCTGGAGTACCACCTATCATCAAAGGCATCGATGTTGATAGATATTCTCAACAACCTTGGAAGCCAAGTGCGGCACCCTTGCCTATACCCAAGAAGTTTAAAATGCCTGACGTTCCCAAATATGATGGAACAACTGACCCACGCGACCATGTGACTGCTTTCACTACTGGGGTAAAAGGCAACGACTTAACGAAACAAGAGATTGAATCAGTCCTTGTCAAAAAATTTGGGGAAACACTTACCAAAGGGGCCCTAACCTGGTATTCTCTTCTCCCTGAAAATTCTATTGACTCTTTTGCTGAGCTTGCAGATTCGTTTATAAAAGCACACTCTGGTGCACAAAAAGTTGAGAAGAGAATGGAAGACATATTCAAAATAAAACAAGGAGACACGGAACTACTCCGTGAGTTTGTAGACAGGTTTCAACGAGAAAGAATGTAGTTACCCAGGATACCTGATAATTGGGAAGCCATGGCATTTGCAAGCAACCTGAACGATAAAAGCGCAGAAGCCACGAGATGACTTAAGGAGAGTCTAAGAGAATTCGCCCCTACAACATGGAATGATGTATATAATAGGTACAGTACTAAACTCAGAATAGAAGAAGATATCATTGCTCGTTCGAGAGATGAAGATCATTCCAGATCCAGACGTCCTGAATCAGATAGAAGATCAGGTAAAAACAGGTACAATCCTTACTCAGGACCCTCGGGACGCGATATCCGCCCCAGGATCGAAAACACTAGGTCGGACTATAGACCACAAGGAAGAGACGTAGTCTCATCCTCGTCTAGATCCAGAAAAGATCGAGATGAACGACCTAGAGGTAGTACTCAAATTGGGGATCATACCTTTAAAGTAAGTTCTACTGAGCTTGTCTCAATATTGAGGAACATGGGAGACAAGGTTAAGTGTCCCAAAGAGATGCGGTCAAATCCAAGTAGAAGAAACCCGGATCACTGGTGTGAATTTCACAATGATCATGGGCACAAAACTACGGATTGCAGATTTTTACAAGGTAAAGTAGAAAATTTGTTAAAACAGGGCTATTTAACATAATTGTTTAGTGATAAAGGTAAACGGGCATATATGAGGAACAGGCAGGAGCCCCAAATCCTCCTTCTCCAAAACGAACCATTAAAGTAATACACGGGAGTGAAGAAGTAAACGGACTGATTTGCAAAACAACCACAAAGTTCACAATTACACATGGGAAACGGGCTCGTGGAGAAGATGATATAACCTTCGATGATGCAGATATTAGTGGATTAATTCTTCCGCACAACGATGCTCTGGTAATATCTTTACTTATTCATGACACTAACCTAAAAAGAGTGTTGACTGATCTAAGCAGTTCACTCAATATCATTTTGCCAAGAGTCGTGGAAGAAATGCTATTGGGGAATCAATTAATCCCAAAAGCACGAGCCATATCAGGGTTTGATAACTCTACGGATATAACAAAAGGAGAAATTGAGCTTAGCACTTATGCTGAGGGAGTGAACAAAAGTGCTAGGTTCCAAGTCATCGATACTGACATGGCTTATAACGTGATCATTGGAAGGCCATGGATCCACGACATGAAAGCGATACCCTCCACGTTACATTAGGTAATTAAATTTCCCTCTAAATGGGGGATTCAACAAATCAAAGGAGATCAGCAGACCGCAAGAAATATAAACTCTATGGTACACTACAACAAGAAAATAGAGGTGGAAGAATTACGAGATAAGGGAATCTCCCAAGCAGGTAACACAGCCCAAACAAGCATGGAAGAAATTACTACCCAAATAGGTACGGAAGGTATTATTGCTGAAACTAGTATGAAAGAAAATACTTACGAGAAGGAAAATCAAGTTACCACGGAAGGTATACCATACCACACAGAAACAGATTCCAGACTGGACGTCATTCGTGAACCAGAGGAAGATGAGCACATCAAAACAACTACGGAGGAGCTCGTAGTTGTTCCATTATCTGAACAAAAGCCTGAGTAAAAAGTGTATATAGGCACGAGGCTAGGCCCCGATCGAAGAGATAAGTTAATTGAACGCAGACTGCTTTGCATGGTCCTACTCAGATATGACAGGCATCCCATCAGAAGTGATGACTCATAAACTAAATAAAGATCTATCATTCATACCTGTTAAGCGGAAGAAAAGAAAGCAAGGACCATTGAAGAACCAAGTGATCGACGAAGAGGTACAAAAACTCTTAAATATTGGTTCGATACGAGAGGTAACGTACCCCTAACTGGCTAGCAAACACTGTGGTAGTGCCTAAAAATAATGGCAAGTGGAGAGTATGCGTAGATTATACTGACTGAATAAATCATGCCCCAAAGATTCATTATCATTGCCACATATAGATCAAATGATTGATGCCACANAAAAACGCTGGAGCCACCTATCAAAGGTTAGTGACTAAAATGTTCCAAGAACATCTTGGAAAGACGATGGAAGTCTATATTGATGATATGTTGGTAAAATCAACACAAGCACAAACAATTTCCAGCATCTCTCTACTGCTTTTGATATTCTATGCAGGTATAATATGAAGTTAAATTCAGAGAAATGCGCTTTTGGAGTGCAATCAGGTAAATTTTTGGGTTTCCTTGTGTCAAACAGAGGAATAGAGGTAAATCCCGCTCAAATTAAAGCTATAGAGGAAATACCTGATATTTTAACAAATAAAAAGGAAGTTCAAAGACTGACATGGAGAATAGCAGCTTTGGTAGGTCTATTTCTAAATCTTCCGAAAAAAGTTTTAAATTCTTCTTAGTTCTCAAAAAGCAGAATCAGTT
>ML370445.1:167484-187201 GCA_005239525.1 Nicotiana knightiana | reverse complement strand
GGGGGGGTGTGTGTGAACTTGTTCTGATTGGAATTGTCCTATGGGAATGAATTCTAGGGGATGATGTCGCAGGACTGTGAAGAAATTATAAATGAAGTAAGAAAAGCAAGTAAAGATGGAAGTAAGACCCTTAATTGGATGTTCACATGGGCAACAAAATGGAAATGAGCCACTGACCTCCTATTTAGATTCATATATGGGGTGTTTTTTGGGGGGGGGGGAGGTTAATTAATGTAACTTGATCAACTCGCTGCGGTTTTTATTTTGAGCCGAATATACTACTAATGAAACCATCTCCTTGGAGGTGCATGTCTTACTGGAATTCGGAAAAGTTTACTTATGAAGGTTTTGCTGTCTGTTACTTATGCTTGTCTTCTGAATCAATAAAGTTTCTGTCTTATTCACTACATTTACACTTTTAAGATTTTACCCTTATTCTCGCATTAGTTCTGAGAAGGCCTATAAACAGTTTTTCTCAGATTGGGCAGCTCATGTCGGGAGGTCCTATGGCGATCGTCAAACCAGAGGTATGAGAGACCATAAATTTTTATGTTCAAACGACACTTGGCTGTATTTATGTATCTAGTAAAAGAAGTATGAGAGACCATGAGGTTTGAGCTCATGTCGCGGTTTGGACACTCTTTTAATTTTTATTCCTTTTATCCTCAATCAATCCCATTCCGTTTAAAAGCTGTCTTGTATCAGTTTCTCTTTCAGGCTGTGAGTTGCATTCACTTAAGGTATTATGAGATGCCACGATTTGGGAATAGCAGTTTTTTTGTGTTAAGATGAACTGGCTCTGCTGATTTACTTTTTTTTAGACATATTTTAGATTTAAAGATGGATACTGCATGGAAGAGTTAGGTGTTTCTTAGTTTAAGGATGCCATGTTACATCACCACTCAAGATATGTTATATAGATCATTGCTCTGAAATGTTGTAAGCGTTGATCCAGTTGGAGAACTGATAATGGGAAGCTCTAATGTGGGCACTGGTGGCATAATTTTAGTTGCCATTAAGTGTTATTATTTAAAGACACTGTTATTTCTTCTGGATACTTTTTGCATGGGAAAGTCGTGTGACATCCTCTGTCACTGTCCAAGTTTTGGGCATAGATTTTTAGTGTATTTCCACTGCTCCCAATATTATATGTTCCAATCAAGTGACCTTTTCCAAATTGCTCTTGCTAATTTGCTTTGTGGTTCTTCCGTACAGATGAAGTCATACATCTGGCTCCAAACAGCTGATGGTTCAATCCAACAAGTGGAGCAAGAGGTTGCCATGTATTGCCCTGTGATATGCAGGGAAGTAGTTCAAAACAGCACGGGATCCTCGAAAAATAATGCAGTTGTACTTCCTGAAAGAGTCAATGCTGCTGTCTTAGGGTTAATACTGGATTTTTGCCGGTTCCATCAAGTTACTGGCCGTTCTAATAAGGTCTATTTCTTGCTTCCTTGTTAACAATGCATGTCCTCTCCCCACAATGAAGGAAAATCAGAGCTCAGTATGTTATGTGTAGGTTTTATGTAATAGGATGTTCAAGCATTTGCTTTCCACTAAGTGCAACAGTTGTCTTTTACGTATCTAGGAGCGCAAGATTTTTGATGAGAAGTACATCCGGTTAGATACCCAGAAGTTATGTGAATTGGCTTCTGCTGCTGACAGCCTTCAACTAAAGCCTGTGGTTGACCTTACAAGCCGTGCACTTGCCAGGGTGATTGAAGGCAAAACTCCCGAAGAAATACGTGAAACTTTCCATTTGCCTGATGATCTAACAGAGGTCTGTCTCGCTAGCATAGAACTTTGATAGCTCGCTACTTCCATATTGTTTTGGTTCTTACGTGGAAGTGGTATTTTGTCAGGAGGAGAAGTTGGAGCCTTTGAGAAATATGACGGATGATCCACGTATCCGCCTTCTAAATCGACTCTATGCAAAAAAAAGAAAAGAATTGAATGAGAGAAAGAAACTAAAGGTGCTTTGACATTTAGCTCTTGTTTGAATCTTTAATTGTGGTTACTTAAGTTGACACTAATTATTGCGTGATTGTATATGCATCAACTCTTGTTTTGCATCAATTCATTAATGGGAACTGCTCTTCATTTACATTTTACAGAATGTTGAGGTGGAAGAACAGCAACGTGTAGATGAAAGATCCGTTGATGATCTTTTGTCATTCATAAATGGTGGAGATGGAGGTATATTTATGAACTTCGTTGACACCCTCCGTTGTGGTGTAGAGTTGCTCTAATTTCTACATGTTATATAAGTAATATAATTTAGCTATTTGCGTACGTTAATTTCCATATATTGCCAATGACTGGATGAAGTTGTATTGCAGCTTCCTGCAATCGCTATGTATCATTGTTTGTCGACTTCTATCTTTAGTCACCTTTTGGGTGTGAATTCCTTTGACTACATCATTATTTCTCCGGTTCTGTATTGTGGATGCTTTCTTGATAGAACGTTAAGAGCATGTTTTGGAGTGCACACAACTTTATCGATGGAGTTGCGTGTCATAGTTTGTATCTTTAGTTTGCCAAGCTATGGTCACGGGCATGCGTCATTCTTGTGCTTTCGATGAATTCTTTGCTGCATAAATTTTTTTTCCGATAAGTAAACATATTGCTGCATATCTGCATAATCAGAAAAAATAAATTGCTGCATATTCATCATATTTGTAGTCTGTATGGTTACTGGACCTCGTAATACTGTAATCTAGCTTCGTCTGAAGGATTTGACTTTTTCATTAGTACATGCACATGCATAGGTTAGGTTTACAGTCAACGCAGAACTGTATACTTCTCATTTCTACAAGCCCCTGACATTGGATGATCTTTAACCAACATTATTGTTTTGAGAACCTTGGTCTTGATTCTGTGTCTGACAAGTTCCTTCTTTTAATTGTATCATGGTACCTTTTTTTGCAGACTCAAAGGGAGTGAGAGAAACAAAAAATAAAAAGAAAACTCGAGGGAGAAAAGAACAAGCTAGAAACAATTCTTCAAATAATGAAGCTGGAAACTGTAATAAGGTTGGCATCTCGTGGACTCTAGGTTTCTTTCTGTTTCTTTCTTTTATTTTTTCTGCTCGCATGCGTGTAAAAGAGAGGAGAGTGTGTTGGTCGGAACTATCTTTTATTTGTTTTGATCCAATCATTGCTGGTACTCAGGAATCTAGTTGCCTTGCATCTGGCTGCCTAAATGGTGATATCAGCGACGTGTCTTCTCCGAGTAGAAGTTCGAAGCTGCAAAACTCGGCATCTGCAACGTTTCCATCTAAACTCGACTTTGATGACTTTGATATGGATGATGAGTTAGATCCAGTAATGAAGGAAAAAATTGACAGGTTTGCTTATCTTGTATACTGTTCTAGAGATAGATGTGTTGTTCTACTATATGACATGATTGCATTTCTGATGTTAAATTGTTGAGTTTTAGTATATGTTTATGTTTCTTTTTATCATAGATCTTGGTAGGATTCTTTAGGTGAAGGGAAGACTAGTTCCCTGGTGGTAAAGCACAGATTTTATTCATCAAAAGCTGTTTTTTTTTTGGCTTCTCTCTCTCTCTCTCTGGGTTCCTTCTGCTTCTTCTGGACTGTTGTGTTGCTTAGTGAACTTACTGACAGTGGCTTCTGCGGAGGTTGCATACCTATCTAAGAAGCTCAGTGGAACTATCTGTTTTTTTTATTATAAGTAACTATCGATATCCCTTCTTTCTGGCAAGACTGAAGGATTTGCATACTTCAGGGCATAATGCATGGCTTAAAGGTTAATAACTAAGCCTTTATGCGCATAACTAAACCCCCACCCCAGCCCCCCAAAAAAAGGAAAGAAAAGAAGAACAAAAGATAGAAAAAGGGTTAAGATAGAATATTTATCTTCCCAAAATCCCATGGAGAGTTTCTCCCCGTGATATAGCTCCCCTGGTTTAAAACTCTAGATTCTATATCTGGATCTAATATGGGCACACCTTTGATGATCTGTCTTATCTAATTCCATGAATTTCCTCGATTTCTTTGTTTGACCTGCTTCCTTCGTGCAACCCCTGCTGGCATTAATTTCTTGCCTGGTTTCATATTCTGGTTGTCTTTCCTAAACATTGTGCAAACTGCAAGTTAATCAGCATTATAATGCTCGCATTCTTCTAGCTGGAATCTGCTTACATATCATAGTATATGGGTTTATTTAATCAGTGTAGAGCTGTCATCTCATCCACGAGTGACGGTGTATGGATAACAACGATAAATCCTTAGTTATGTAGCAGAGGTTATTTCTTATTATTTATCATTGAGAATATGTAGAAGTTCCATCAGAATTCCTTCTTTGGAGAAGGGGCTTGTTCTAGTCTCTGTGTGTGGCACTAGCAATTACTATCTATTACAGAGAGATGCTTTCCATATTACTCTTAGCATGGGCTTCTATGGTCTGTATGGGGCAAGTTTTTCTTTTAACTATTCCAATGGTAAACTATGGGGTTTGTAACTTGATTCTGGTTTCTAAATTGCAGGGAGGTTGAGGATTTTGCTCGGCGACTAAACTGTGACTGGCCGGAGATTTTGTCTTTGGCTCCAGAGAGGAGGCTTGGACCAATTTCCATGAATGGAAATGGTTCCTTGAAGAGATGTACAGGTAAGATTTCACCTTTCTTGAACCAAAATTTATAGAGAAATTAGAAATAATGTAAATATTCTTCGGGAAAGATCTTGCTGAGCTGCAGTGAAATAAAGAATTCAATCCGTAGGTGATTGGAATATGCCAACAAGTACAATAATTTTTAGGCTGTTTTAAGAAGTTGAATTAAATAGTCGAATTTTAATCGTAAAAGAATATCGTATTATGGAGCTGCCATGATTGTATCTGACATTCATTATGTACCTAATGAGACAATGCCTCGGTAGTGTCAGAAATGGTTCCAGATTTAATGCGGTATAGCATTTGATTTGTTTGCATTTCCCTCAAAGAACTAAAAGCATTCATTGAAGTCAAAACTCTCTCTCTTTTGTTTAACGCGTGTCACATTTCTGATTTCCCACATCGATTTCTCCTGGTCGAGTCAGGGTGATCTTTAACCTAGTTTATTTCAAATTGTTGCTGTGGAAATTAGGCTTATAAGTAGTCTTATTGCTGCAGCTGACTTTTTGTAGTCAGAATTTCAATGGTTCTTTGGAGTTGACATATTAGGGAGTAATTTAGTCTGAATGCTTGTAGCTCCGTGCATGATTTTCCTCATGGCCCAGTCATTTCATTTATGAATCGATGCTTCTAGAGCTAGGAATGTGTATTAAACTTCGTGGCTAGTTTGTAGTTGTGAACAATGATTATTTGTTGATTGTTAGCTTTGCACCTCTCCTTGAACATTTTCCACCCTAAGAAAAAAGAACAACAGAATCACCCGAATCAATATAAGATGACTTGATAAAAACAGATGTCTGCATTGTGCAAGAGAAATAAAAAGCTGATTGTTTTGTGCTAGAAGCTTGTGTCTCATGGGGAGTCTATAATCTTTGCAGCAGGTGTGGACCGAGGATAATGGTTGAAATGGTGGATAATGCGTCTTTTTAGATTCAGCTTGAGCTTAACATGCCAGCGTGTCTGTCTCCGCTGTTTGCGACGATGGCTGGTAACGTTTTGTTGTTCATTGCATGTAAAGTTCTACCCTCTTGCCAAGCTGCCAAAAGTGAGTTCTTGTCGCTGGATAAGCCGAGTGCTCAAAGTGTAGGGAAATATCAAAATAGAAGGAAAGTTTTCGTTGTTTGTGGTTTATGGTAACTTGCATTGCATTTGCCATGCATTTCCAGACACTGAGATACAGTTTCCAATTTTGCAATAGATTCCAAATTTCTTTAAACTTGGTTTTCCATCTTCTCTGATTTGGTTCAAATGGCTGTTGTAATTCCCCCCGCCACCCCTTTGCTTTATTTTATTTCATTTTTTATTTAAATTTGCTTTTGCCTTTTACCCCTTAAAAGGAATGTATAATGACAATTTCTCTCATGAAATGGCTGGCATACCTCACTGACACCAGGGTGTGTATTATGTACAAAATAGATATCGTGCTTCTGTTTCTTCATTGTACAAGTAATTAGTCTAAGCTTGTGGTTAACAAACAGACGATAATCAGTCCTGGATTCCAAGCTAGTTGGATTTGCTGTTTGAACCTCAATATCATAAATGTTCAGTTATGACAGTAGTTTTACGCTGGCTGTACTTGTTCCGACTCTCTTCCTTTATTCAGGCTTGGGATGGATTCACAAGTATGGTGTTCTAGGCAACGTGTGAACTCACGTAGTGTAAACTTGTGGTTATTTTTTTATGTTTTCCCCTCCATCTATTCCCAAAGTTGCTTTCAGAAAATGGTACTGAAGTAAAATCTTGCACTCAGCTCTACTACACTCGGTGCGAAATTCTTTGAAAGGTTAAAAGAACAGTAGGTTCTTGTCTAAATTGCATCTGAAATTGAATTCAACTTAGTTACTAGGATTTTATGCTGTAGTTATTAACTTTTTTCACAAATTTACCAGCTTAGGGATAATGGAATCATAGCCATATCATAACTCACAAGCTTATCTTATAATTGTGTAGTATCTTTCTCTAATTGTGTAGTATCTTTAAAAAAGCCTGCCACCTGTGCCTGGAAAATTGGACCTGTTTGTTTATAGATATTTTTTTTTTCAAAAATATGTTTGTTCATAAAATTAAAAATTAATTAATTTTTAAAAAATTTGTTCCCAAACTTGCAACACTGTAATATTTTTTATAAAATAAAATATATTTTCAAACATAATTTCAAAATTACAAATATCATTTTTCAACTTAACTTTAAATATAATAATTTTTATGTTTAATTAGAACTCGTTTGAACATAAGAATTTTTTCACCTTTTTCCGAAATTAATGTTTTGACTAATACAATTTTCAATTTTACTTCAGGATGAAATTTGAATTTTTTCGAAAATTTTTAAAAACTCCAAAACTGTTCATCTATCTTTATCCATAAAGAGAATAAAACAAAAGCTATCCGTCTAGAAATTGAAAAAAACACAAAATCTATACTGACAGTTCAAAGTTTTCAACTATCAAGTTACATAGAAAAATATTTTTTCCACCTAATTTTAATACTTAGTAGACATGGTAATTATTTTATTACAAATAGATAAACTATAACCGGTGCATAACCCTCTCTCTTAGTTGCTTACTGTTTATAATGGGAAATAATGTAAACAGATCACAGAAAACACAAATCCATTTATATGCTCACCATAACATACATCTCACAACTACTTGAATCTTTTGGAAAATGAAAATAAAAGCCTAAGAAATACTTACTTTACTCAATCTTTTAGTTTGCGGGCAGAGTAATAATATATCTTAAAGGCCTTAGGAAGATACACAGGCAACAAGAAACCAAACAAATTAAAGCACCAAAATACCATATTTGCAACAGCTAAAGCTCTACCCATATACAACCTCCTCACATTTCCTCCATATTCTTGATCCACTTTACATATTTCACTTGTCAACCACTCCATAATTGTAAAAATCCTCCTCGAGTTGTAAAATACTGGAACAAATACACGTATAGGCAGCGAAAATCTATCAGTAAACGCCATTCCTTCCATAAAAACTTGACTGGACAACAAGAAAACATGTGGTGCTGCTGCTTTAATACCTTCTTTATCACCCTCGTAAATACCTTCGAAAATATAAGCTATAGGAAGAAATAACCCTACGATTGCTCCAACTGTAACGTAAAGACTCAGCAACTTGTTGTTTTCACTAAAAACAGGAGGTTCTGTTTGAGGAGAAATTGGTGGGAAGGCAATTTTGGAGATGAAATACATGTAAATTAGAGAAAATAGGACAAAAGCGAAATCCTCAACACTCACCATACCACTAGAAGAGAAGATGATTACAACGGCAAGGGCGTTAAGTTGTCTGAAAGTGAAGAATCGTTTGTTTTGGTGCTGAGTTTTTCTCTGCGAATTTTTGGGAAATTTGGTCTGATTCTTGTCTTGTTCAAAGTGTACTTCATCTTTGGGTAAACTAATGTCACTACATACACCAACCCCACCTGACATTTCTTTAAAACTTCGTTCTTCGTTGCTTTTTTTTCCCGTTTATATCGTGATCTTTTTTTCAAGATAATCAGCATCACGAGTCCAGAAAGTGATCAACTTGTCTTGTAAGGGGACTACGGGAGTACACGTGGCAGTTGGAGGTGTTGGCTAAAATACGTGGCTGAGAAAAGGGAACGTTGCATTTTTCTTTTCTTTTTTTTTGGCGTTTTAGTTTATCTATGGAAAAAATGTCATGTGGGCCAACAACTCATCTACGAATCATTTTTGGTTGTACATGTTTATTACACTCATTTAATATCTTATAATCTCTTAAGTAAATTGTACACTATATATATAGTGTTTCTGATTTTACAAAAAATATTAATAAGATAGACTTGAATACAATTTGATAGAAAAACAGTTTTATTATATTTTTTGACTTATATTGCCATAATTTTATAACACATTATTAATACGAGTCTTTAACCATTTGATGTTATTTGCTTCGGGTTTTATCTTGTTAAAAGAGTAAGTTTTAATTTTACATTATCATGCCGCGGGCATATCTAGTTCTAAGTTTACTTTTATGAAATAGAACAGTATGCTATTAATTCTTTGCCATGATATTAAAAGAACCTTGTAATATTATGTTTTTGAACGAGTTCTATTTAGTATGGTAGATAATTATATAGAATAAGGAATGTTTCCTCTCTATGTTATAGCTAATATTTGGCTAGAAATATAAACTTTGAATACTATCAATTAGATATTGACGTGTTTTTTGCTGGAAATTAGAAATAGTGATATCATTAAGATTTATGCCTAACTAGCCTTGAGACATATTAAAAATAAGTGTCGGAACATGATATACTTATTTTAATTTTGTAACTCTCTGATTATTGAGTAAATGTATTTGGCTTTTCGTGTATAATGATTATATGCTAATTTACAGTCAAGCATAATATAGTAACATTGCATTGCATATAATTACTTTTTGTTTTGACAAACTTGTATACACGATATTAATTAGTACGCGATTATGTACCGCCCAATAGCTGTAAAAGTTTTTCATTGGCAATAATTTATGATTCTAATTTACTTATTTCTTATGATAGTTTTTCACTATGTCGAATTTATCAAAGCTTGAATTTGTAGCACTTGATAACTTTGAGAATAATTATTTACTATCGGTACTTTATTCTGAAATTTACTTTGACGCTAATTGTCTTATTGGCACTATTAAAAAAAGAAATGAAGCATCAAGTCAGGATACGGCGAAAGCCATAGTTTTCCTTCGGCATCATCTCGATGAAGGGTTAAAAAGTGAATATTTAACCTTGAAAGATCCATTTCAATTGTGGACTATTTTGAAGAAACGATATGACCACCTAAAAGCCACGGTATTGCAAGAGCTCGTTGCGAGTGGATGCACTAACGGGTAGAAGATCATAAGACCATAAGTGAATATAATTTTGCTGTATATAGAATAATTTCCCAATTACGCGGGGAACCTATGAATGATGAGGACATGTTGGAAAAGACTCTTTCCACTTTTCATGCCTCAAATATGGTATTACATCTGCAGTAGAGTGAAAAGGGCTTTAAGAGATATTCCGAGTTAATTTCATGCCTTTTGGTGGTATCATGAAGTACGCCCCACTGGATCAACTCCATTTCCAGATGCGAATCTGGTAATGATAGATCCAAAGTCTAAAGAAGACAGAATAATTTTCATGGACGTATAAATATGTGTGGCGTGGCAAGGGGAAAAATAATAATCGCTATGGTGGTGGTCGTTATAAACAAGAGAACAATAAGGGTTCTCAAAATAATCCTTCCAAAGAAAAAAGTAATATTTGCCACCGATGTGATATGAAAAATCATTGGGCACGAATTTATTGTACGCCTGAATATTTTGTCAAACTTTATCAAGCCTCCATAAAAGGGAAACAAAATAAAGTTAAGACTCATTTGACCTTTCAAAATGATGTTGAGGCGACCCTTATGAATAATCATAATAAAGTTAAAGAAAACCTTGCCTATAAAGATGATATTTTTGAAGGTGTTACAAATATTACTCATTTAGAAGCTGGAGACTTCTTTGAGCATCATAACTGAAGACTTATTATTGGAAAAATTATAAGAATAATTATTATATTTTTAATATTATGAAGTTCACATTTTGAATAAAACGGTTTATGTTGTCCGTTTTTTACTTTCCTAAGTATAGTTTCTTTTGCACCTAAATTTTTCAATATTACTTGTGATGTATTTTTTTTCTTTATGAAGAATATGAAAACTTCCCAATCTTCAGTTGGCCGTATGAATAATAAAAAAGAAATGTGCCTTCTTGATAGTGCTATGACGCACATCATATTAAAAGATAAGAGATATTTCTCGTATTTAATTATAAAAGAAGACAATATCTGGTAGTACAAAATTAATTGGGGATTCTGGAAGAGACAGTGTATTACTACCAGGAGGAACTATATTGGCTGTTAATGATACGTTATATTGTAGTAGGTCCCAAATAAACTTGTTGAGCAATCAATGATATTCGCCAAAATGGCTACCATATTGAGACCACCAATGAAGGAAATGTTGAATACCTTTATATTACTATAATAAAAGCGGAAAAGAAGTATATGCTTGAAAAGTTTCTCGCATTTTTCTCCGGATTATACTACACTTATATTAGTGTAGTCGAATCACATGCCATAGTAAACAAAAGGTTTACTAATGATTTATTATTAGGCATGACCGGTTGGGCCATCCCGGTTATAATATGATGTGCAAAATAATTGTGAATTCACATGGTCATTCATTGAAGAACCAGAAGATTCTTCAAACTAAAAAATTCTCTTGTGCTGTATGTTCTCAAGGTAAACTGATTGTTAGACCATCGTTAGTTAAATTTGGAGTTGAATCTCCAGCATTTTTGGAACGTACACAGGGTGATACGGTCAAACCTCTGTATAACAATTATTAACAGCCTCGTTTGTTCTGAATATTTTTGGATGTTATAGTGAAGTGTTGTCATAGAGAACATATATTATAACATAACATGAAAATTGGTTCCGCAAAATCTTGGCTTTTATAATGAAGTGTTGTTATATAGGGATGCAATTATAGAGAGGTCTGATTGTATATGCATACACCCTCCATGTGGACCATTAAGATATTATATAGTTTTGATAGATGCATCTACAAGATGGTCACATGTGTGCTTGTTATCAACCCGCAATTTGACTTTTGCGAGGTTACTGCTCAATTAATAAGATTAAGAGCATATTTTTCAGATTATGCAATTAAGACACTTATTCTTGCTAATGCTGATGAATTTATGTCCCAGGACTTTAATGATTATTGTATATCAAGTGGGATAACAATTGAGCATCCAGTTGCTCATGTTCATACTCAAAATGGTCTAGCGGAGTCATTGATCAAACGCCTCCACTTAATTGCTAGACCAATGCTTATGAGAACAAAACTTCCCATTTCGGCATGAGGTCATGCTATTTTGCATGCAACAACTCTTGTGTGAATCAGGCCCGCAAGTTATCATAAAGTCTCCCCATTACAATTAGCTTTTGGCCAGGTGCCAAATATTACCCATCTTAGAATAATTTTGAGTGTGCGGTATATGTTCCAATTGCTCCACCTCAACGCACAAAGATGAGTCCCCAAAGAAGATTGGGGATATATGTTAGGTATGAATCTCCTTTATTATAAAATATACGGAACCTATGACTGGAGATTTATTTACGGCAAGATTTTCCGATTGCCATTTTGAAGAATCAGTATACCCAACATTACGGGGAGAAAATAAGCAGTTGAAAAAAGAGATAGATTGGAATGATGTCACGATCCCAATTTTCCTCCGTAGGATGTCATGATGGCACTTAGTCTCTAAGACTAGGTAAGCCAAACATACATGCAATATTAACTGAGAATTTGTAATGAACCTTTAAATAACTCAACCACTATCATATAAAGAAACTCCATACTTCAACAGAAACACAACTTCCCAAAATTTGGCGAATACAAGTCACAAGCTCTATAAGATGGTACTGAACATTCGTTTACATCAGTATCTATAAAGGGTAAGAAAATGTAATAGACTAGATAGAGGGTGACTCCGAGGCCTACGGACTCCGGCATGTGTACCTTGAAGTCTCAGAAATTGGGCTCGTCCCACTGGTGCCTAAACTGGTAGGAGCTACCTAGATCTGCACAAAAAGATGTGCACAAGTTGTAACGATCCGGTCGGTCGTTACATAGAATCTGCATTTATATTTACTGTTATTGCCTCGTCATAGCTTGGTTAAACTGTTCTTGATGTATTAGAGTTGGTAGGCTCGGAATCGGAATAATTATAATGAGAATTTAGTCACTTAGTCTTTAAAAATAGCCTTAGAGTTGGAAAAGTCAATTGAGAGTTGACTTATTGGTAAACGATCTCGGAAGGCAGATTTTATGGCTCCGATAGATTAGTTAGGTGATTTGGGACTTAGAAGTGTGTTCGAAATATTTTTGTGAAGACCGGTGTAGAATTAGGCTTGAATTGGCGAAAGTTAGTTTATGGTGATTTCCGGTCGGCAGTGGAAAATAGGTTATCGGGGTCGGAATGGAATTTCGGAAGTTGGAACAGGTTCGTAATGTCATTTTGGATATGTCTGCAAAATTTCAGGTCAATCGGAGTTGTTTTGGATAGTTCGTCATCGTTGGTGGATTTTAGAAATTTCAAAGTTCTTAGGCTTGAATTTGATGTGATTTTGGTGTTTTGATGTTATTTTTAGTGTTTCGGGAGTGCAACTAAGTTTGAATGATCATATATGATATGTTGATATATTTGGTTGGGGTCCTGAGAGGCTCGAGATTGGTTTCGGATGGTTAACGGGAAGTTCAGAGTTGGAAATTTGCAGCAAACAGCTGCTGGTGTGAATTCACTATTGTTTCTGCACCTGCGGATGTTTGATCGCAGGCGCGGGCCCGCATGAGCGGAATGTGTGTCGCAGGTGCGGAGTTAGGCCGTTTAATGAAAAGTCGCAGGTGCGGTTGATTTGACCGCAGTTGCGAGACATGGGCCGCAGGTGCGGAACCCCTGGGCAGAAAGTATAAATTAAAACCCTTCGCGACCATTAGACCTTTTAATACCATTTTTGAACGGGAAAAGAGCTTGGAGGAGATTTTTGAAGAGGGAAAATCAGTGTTCTTCGTTGAGGTAAGTATTTTGGACCTTAAAACTTGATTATAGGTGATTAAGGAACATAATCTCAGTGTTTAATTCATGAAAAATCAGTAGAAAAAGGTGGAGTTAGGGTTTTAGATTATGAGACCTTTAGGGGTCGATTTGAGGGATCAAATGAACTTCGATTTTAGCGTTCTTTATATATACGGACTCGTGAGATGATGAAGAACATTTTGGTATAAAATTTATTGAGTTTCGAGACGCGGGCCCGGAGGGTCGGGTTTTTGCTAATTTCGGGTTTTGAGCTAAATTTGGTACTTTTCAATTGGAATTTATTCCTTAAGCATAATTTGATGATAAAAATCTGAACTTGGTAGATTTGGAGCACTCAGAGGCCGAATTTAGAGGCAAAGGCACTGCAGAATAGTATTTTAGCCGGTTTTGAGGTAAGTAACATTTCCAAACTTGGTTTTGAGGGTTCGAAACCCCGAGCTAAATGATTTATGACTATAATTGAGGTGACACACATGCCATGTGATGGGCGTGCGGGCGTGCACCGAGTATTTGTGGCCTGGCTTATCTCATGGCACCACTTAGTGATTATTTCCTGATGATATATGTGCTTCTGTTAATGTGGTAATTGTGAACCTGTTAGAAATCATGTTACGTATAAATGCTAGGCTTCATGCCGAAAATGCTTAGACCCGAGTGGTCGTACATTACTGTCTCATTTTGTGATTAATTGATTTCATATACTCAGTCTTGTTATAGCATACCACTTCATATCTCAATTTCAGTATTGTTAATTATATGCATACTTATCATTGTGTCGGGCTGATGGAGGCATCTGTGATCCATGTGAGTGAGACTGAAGAGTAATGACTGAGTGAGGCCGAGAGCTTGTTATTGAGACAATTATGAGATTGGACTGCACACCGCAGCGATATTAAATCATGCCTTCGTTGGCTTGATATGGCGCTTGGGCCACTAGGGCCCCTCCGGAGTCTTTACACCCCCAGTGAGCGCATTGATGTTGAGGGATGGATTTTCCTTGGGCATGGATCGTGTTCGAAGTGGATGTTATGCGAGGGATGGATCATCCCTGGACATGGATCTTGTCCGAGTGTTGTATTCCAGAGATGGACTTTCTCCGTGGGGCTGGATTGGCCTTTTTCCTCAGTACGGAGTGGCTACAGTCACTAATGATTATGTACATTATGGGATGGACTTTTCCCTGGGCCTGAGAGCCATATACGGTACTGAGTGGACTGCTGTGTGAGGGTTTTGAGCGCTATGTGCATATCCACATTGGTTTCATACATATATTTTATGATGGCATGTAGAGTATACTGGCATACTTCGCATATTTACTCATCATGATAAACTGTTGGCATGTCTAAATTCTGTATATTGTTTATTATAAAATTTTGAGGTTTTGTCCGTCACTACTTCTCAGCCCATAGTTTGGGTTCGTTACTTCTGAGTTGGTGTACTAACGTTACCCCCTGCACCTTGTGTGCAGATCCAGGTACACCGGGACCCGATAGTGGATATTGAGCAGCTGTCAGAGTTTTCATTGGAGTTGTCGAGGTAGCAGCTGGCGATCGCGACCTCGTCTTCTCTTCCTTATTCCACCTGTTGCACTTATTTTGAGACTATGTTGTCTATTTCTTCATTCTTTATTATTTTTTATATAGCAGCTCATGACTGAGTGACACCGGAACCGGTGTTGGAGATTTTAATTTTTGTTTCGAATATTGTTTTTAAACTTCAGACTCTTAGTATTATCAATAAATTCATTTAAAAATTGCATTTTTACTGGAATATGAATTTAGCTTAGAAACAAAGGGGCGGCTTGCCTGGTTCCACGCCAGGCGCCATCACGACTCTGAAATCGGGTCGTGACACAAGTGTAGCATGAGTACACCACAATAGTACCCAGTAAGGGCCAAGCCTAACCTTGGTAGAGTAGTGACGAGGTCAGGTCAAGGCCCTACCAGAATAAATAAGAACTAAACAGGTATATAATAGCGTAATAATGATAACAATAGAAAAGAGATAATAAAGAAATACACCGAAAATAGCTACACTGAACTAAGGCGAATAATGCATCACAGAAGAAAACAAGGAATGCTATGCCAAGGAAACAAGGAACCCAAAACACAATGAAGTAATAGAAAAGCATCAACAAGAGTCGCTACCGAGGTACCAACTCGTAGTCTCAAATCACAAAATAATTCACAATCTTTCCTTATAACACTGCGGGAGCCTTGCATTTAGTTTTGAAAATTATTTTTCTCGAAATATCTTCCCATGTTTTATCCCACCTTATCACACCGCATGGCTTGAAGTAGTTCTCCTACTAGCAGCACGCGTATCAAGCCCACCTTATCTCACCGCATGCGTTTCAACCCCAAAACCTTATACCATCGCATGCTCACAACGTATCACAAATCGCACCTCAAGTGCCAAATATCATAACTTGCCAAAGAGCTCAACAATAACGATTTTTTCACAATAAATAGCCCATGGATCAACCACAATGCGCACAAGAGTCTCAACAATAACAACCAGAAGTAAATAACTCAACAAGAATAGTATTTCACAACTTTTTCTCAATGCTAATCACGACCATTATAACTCAATACCAATTTCAACAACTTAATACCATATATATAAATTATAGGAAACTATTTCGAACAACAAAGTTACGATCTTTACAAAGAAACAAAAAAATTCAACTCAAAAAGTCAACCAGGACCCGCATCTCGGAACCCGACCAATAATAGAAAATCCGGACACCCATTCGATAATGAGTCCAACCATACAAGAATTACTCAAATCTGACCTCAAATCGCCTTTCAAATCCTCAAATTTTAGCTTAAGAAGTTTTAACAATTTTCCCCAAATTTCCATCTCACATCACTAATTAAATGATGAAAATAACAATGGATTCGTGTAATATAATCAAATCTGAGTTAGAATGACTTACCCAATGATTTTCTCGAAGAACCCTCGAAAAATTTCCACAAACCAAGCTCTCTAAGTAAAAATATGAAAATGAGATTCAAACCCTCGAAAACCCCTTTTCTGCCCCAGCGATTTCGCACTGCGGGCTATGGGTCGCATCCGCGATGCCGCACTTGCGGAAAAACCATCACAGGCGCGGTTCCAGCTTAAGTCCTGAGGTTCCGCTTCTACAGACCACTGTTGGCACCTGCTAGCATGTTTCTGTTGAGAAAACGACCGCACATGCGGTCCTGCCCAAGGCCTTCCTCCAAATTCTATTTCTACGAAAGCAAGGTCCGCTCATGCGGAGGCGCACCTGCGCCTAGATGTTCGCACATGCGAGCCCGGACCTGGGCTTCCACTCTCCGCTTTTGGGCTTCACCACTCGCACCCATGAGACCGCATCTGCGTCCAATCTCTTAACATGTGCGATTACACTACAAAGGTTGGAACTTCAGCAAAATGATTAAGTCCAATTTGATTTAGGATTCAATCTGAATCACACCTTGGGCCCACGGGATCCCGTCCAAATATACCAACAAGTTTCAAAATACATAACGGACGTACTCGAGGTCAAAAATCACATCAAACAACATCACTTCTTCGAGTCGCAACCCAATTCAAGCCTATTGAACTATGAACTTCAGAATTCCAAAACTAATGCCAATTCATACCAAAACAACTCTGATTGACTTCAAATTTTGGACACAAGTCATAAATGACATGACAGACCTATTCCAACTTCTAAAATCGGAATCCAACATCAATAAAGTCAACTCTTGGTTAATCTTTCCAACCTTCCAAACCTTCAACTTTCTTTCGCCAATTCAAGCCGAAATGACTTACGGATCTCCAAATCAACATCCGGACACGCTCCTACGTTAAAAATTACCATACAGATATATTGAAACAATCAAAACTCCATTATGGATTTGTCTAAATCAAAAGTCAAACTACGATCAACTCTTTCAACTTAAGCCTCCAACTTAGGGATTAAGTGTCTTATTTCACTCTGAAACTCACTCAAAATCAAAACCAAACACCCCGACAAGTCACATAACCAAAATATAACATAGAGGAGGTAATACATAGGGGATAAGGGCTAAAAATACTCAAAACAATCGCCCGAGTCGTTACAAATGCATTATCACTATGTCATATAGATCCCCGAACAAACCAATGTGAACACGAGGTTCAAAAGATAATTTATTTTCAAAATATTACAAATCAATTGCCAGATGCATTCACTGACCTATCAAGGGTGACTAGGTCGTATATTCAAACTGCTACTGCTCATATTCGAATTGATAACCCGATTGGACAATCTAAGAATGCAAATGAGTCTAAGCCACGCTTGAAACGTGGTAGACCAATCGGTTCCAAAGATAAAAATCCCCGTAAGAGAAAAGGAGAAAATGATTTAGGGGATCATAATATGGAGGCAATTGCTCAAAAATAGCCACGTGACATAAAAAATGATAAGACCTTAGAGGAGGTCCAAGTACCTGAAAATAATAAGAATTAAGAGATCTCAATAGGTTATGTCTCTACTGGGAAAAAGTGGAATCGAGATAATATTATTGTCGAGACTGTTTTTGGTTATAATGTTGTTGTTGAAATAATGCGACAAGATGAGGATCTTGAACCAAAATCTATCGATGAATGTCGACAAAGAAATTATTGGCCAAAATAGAAATATGTTATCCAGGTAGAATTAAATTCACTTGAAAACTTGAAGTATTCAGACGTATAGTTCGAACACCTGAAGGAATAAACCCAGTGGGATACAAATGGGTTTTGTGCGAAAACAAAATGATAAAAATGAAGTCATTAGATAGAAAGCATGACTAGTGGCACAAGAATTTTCGTAAATGAGTGGCATTGATTATATGGAGACATATTCTCCTGTGGTGGATACAATCACCTTCAGGTATCTGATAAATCTGGAAATCCATGAAAAAATTGATATGCGTCTGATGGATGTTACCATAGCCTATTTGTATGGCACATTATATGAAAATTCCTAAAGGGTTTAAAGTGCCTGAAGCTTATAAAGGTTTACGGGAAACTTGTTCAATAAATCTTCAAAAATCCTTATATGGATTGAAACAATCAGAGTGAATGTGGTATAATCACTAGAGTGAGTACTTGCTGAAAGAAGGGTATAACAATGATCGAGTTTGTCCTTGTGTCTTTATAGAAAGGTCTGGATTTGAATTTGTTATAATCGATGTGTATGTTGATGATTTAAATATCATTAGAACTCCTGGGGAACTTCCAAAAGCAGTAAATTGTTTGAAGAAAGAGTTTGAAATAAAATATCTTGAAAATACAAAATTTTGTCTTGGTCTACAAATTGAGCATATGAAAGATGGAATTTTTGCCCATCAATCAACTTATACCGAAAAGATCCTAAAGCGTTTTTATATGGATAAAGAACATCCATTGAGTAACCAGTTGGTTGTGAGATCACTCGATATATATAAAGATCCATTCATACCTCATGGGTCTTGTAAATAATACTAAACCAGATATAACTTTTGCAGTAAGTTTATTAGCAAGATTTAGCTCCTTTCCAACAACACGACATTGGAATAGTGTTAAGCATATTTTCAGATACCTCCGAGGGACTATTTACATGAGATTATTTTATTCTTATGAATCCAATTCACAAATGATTGGTTATACAGATGCAGGCTATTTGTCTGATCCACATAAAGGCTGATCTCAAATGGTCTATCTATTTACTTGTGGAGGTGCAGTTATTTCATGGCGTTCAACAAAATAAACTTTAGCTGCTACATCTTCCAATCATGCAAAGATAATAGCTATTCATGAATCTAGTCGAGAATGTGTATGGTTGAGATTAGTCACTCAACACATTCAACATTGTGTGGTCTTTCTTTAAAGACGAAGATTCCAATGATATTGTATGAAGATAATGTTGCTTGCATAGCTCAACAAAAAGGAGGATATATCAAAAGAGACAGTACAAAGCACATTTCACCAAAGTTCTTTTTCACGCATGATCTTCAACAAAATGATGAGATAGATGTTCAACAAATCTTTTCAAGTGACAATCTAGCATATTTATTCACTAAGGCATTGCCAACATCAATATTTGAGAAGCGGAGGCATAAGATTGGAATGCACCGTCTACGAGATATCAAATAAAGTTTTCATCTAGGGGAGTATGATACGTGCTGTACTCTTTTTTCCTTAACCAAGGTTTTGTCCCAATTAGGTTTTCCTGGTAAGATTTTTAATGAGGCAACACTTAATGCGTATTACAAGATATGTATACTCTTTTTCCTTCACTAGGCTTTTTCCCACCGGGTTTTTCCTAGTAAGGTTTTAATGAGGCACATTATATATGGACATTCAAGAAGGTGTATTATGAATACATTGAATTTGTGGATGTCTAACTGATGTTTTATATGTCAATACCACACAAGAAGG
>ML370445.1:132189-158209 GCA_005239525.1 Nicotiana knightiana | reverse complement strand
AAGCCCCCCCCCCCCCCCCGGGCAGCCTCTCAATTTAAGATGGAAGAGGGCACTCCTCAAAAAAATTCTTTCGAAGAGATCCTACAGGAAAGGAATCTGATGTCCACCACTTCATATGAACTAACCCACTCTCATCCCCTTATCAAATTAAATGCAGGGAATATCACCATCCCTTTGTCAAAGGAAGACAAGAACAGGTTATACCTCCCCTTGGAGATACTCCCTTATAGTGAAACTATTTGGGAGGAAAATTCCCCACCAGTTACTGCGAGCAAAGCTTGCACAACTTTGGAAGCCCATTGAACTCCTAACGTTAATCGACCTGGGTTAGGACTTCTTCATTGTCAAATTCAACCTGGAAGCAAGCATGAACAAAGTCCTTGCAGAGAGACCTTGGTTTGTGACGGGCCATTTCCTATATATACAGAAATGGGAACCAAACTTTGTCCCCAGCGGAATCCAAGCTTGCTATTACATCAATTTGGATCATACTCCCACAACTCCCAACGAAGTTCTATGATAGGGCGATCCTCGAGCAAGTGAGTAATAGGGTTGGCAAATTACTGAAAATAGATACATGTACCTCCCCCACCTTTAGGGGGAGGTATGCAAGGATCTATGTCCAGGTTCCACTAGACATCCCCGTCACCACCACTTTCACCATCGGCACCCACAATCAACCCATTCTATATGAGGTGGAATAGATTCTCTGCAAGGGATGTGGGAGAATTGGCCATACGCTATGCTACTTCCCATTCACCCCCAAGGCCATTGAAACCAACAGTCCAATTAACTCAAATCCTATAACCACAAACGCTGGTACAGCCCCTAGAAATTACTCTCGGTGTCAAACGGTCCCATTCAAGTGGAACAAAAAAGGAATCAATAAAGGAAATCGCTTATAAATACCGGCTAGAGCAACATCAGAGCAGCCCAAGACCCAAGTAAAGCGGTACAGTGAAGCCACAGGTATGTTCCTCGACCTGGTAGCCACCACCACTGGCGTCAGCAGCTGTAAGGCTCACGAACATCGGGACCTAGGTGAACACTTGGGCTCTATGGTATAGGCTACGGAGAATCAACAATACTTGGGGTCTTTAAGGCCCAACTCTGATAAAGGCCCATCTTTACAAGTGGGCTAAGTCAAAACAAGACCATCCCCACAAGCAAAGTTGATTCGGCTGAGGCATTTGCCTAAGTCGGGCACAATTCCAAAAGATGCCACTGTAGGGGATTTCTCCATTCCCAAAAAATCCAAATACTATCGCGCCCCTTTTTTCCTCTCCTTTCGGATCGGTCAGGGTTTTTGACATTTTTGGACAAATCCTTTAAGGAAGAGTGAAGAGAGGAGAGTCGCCACCTAACGGGTTTGAGGTGCGTTAGGGCACCTAAGGGGTTTATCTATAACTAGGTTGTTAACCAGAGACAGAGTAAGGGCTTGAAATTATCCTAAGGGGAAGGTGTTAGGCACCCCTCAGGATCCACAAGTGTGGTTCCCGGCCAAACAGCTTTTGTGAATTTTGTACAATTAGCAAATAAACAAATATGGCTCAAATAGTAGGGGATTTAGTCTAAGTACGCAGATGTTTGAAAACAATCAACGAAAAGTTAGATTTTGAAAAGAATTACAATCTAAGCATGTAAAAGTAAAGGATATCCTAGGTTTTATAATATGGATCACATCAATGCAATACCCGATTGTGGTATTAGCGCACCAGTCATCATATCCATATTCTACCCTTTCCCACCCCGTGAAGGTAACTAAAGAGCGTGTGGGTCACGAACTCTATTGCATGATGTTACCCGCCCCTTCCTATTAATCCTGGAGGATTTTAGGACTTCTATCCTATAAAGGAGGTACTAGGCAGACCCTCAGGTTTTAAAGGTGAAAATTACTAAGGTGACACATAATAAAACATATAGGACTTCAGCAAAGGGGAACGCATTGAAAGCAAATAAAGGCTCAGGTATACCTCCACACATAGTACATATAAACAACATGACTCATGAACAGTTAAGGTCCAGATTCACATTCCGATTTTAGGTATGGTATCTAAGTGATAACACAAAGACATATTTTATTACATAACTCAGAGAGGAAGACCTAATCAGGCTTGCCTAATGGTTTTAAACATGCTAACAATTGAACACTAATCACAAAAGGCAGTTCTGGTTTTTATTTATTTATGGTTGATTACCTAAGGCTTGCCTAGGCGTGTAGCAGTTATTCAGAATTGATGACAATTTCAGGTCGTTATACCTAATAACATGCAGTTCTAGGTGTTACAAGCATTCAGAGACTAATTACCAGTTTGTTAGAACAGGAGGACTGTTTTATATATCTATATTTGGACTAAGTGTAGTTAGATGAGTATGATCCTACAACATGGTGTCTAATGCAGAATGATGCATGTGCGATTGCTAGATCAGGAATTCAAAATGCACATAAATCATAGCCTTATGCACTGTTTCAGAACTAGCATAGGTGATAGTTTTTAATGTTGTTTACCTAGAAACAGGATTTCTAAGTGCGTAGGCATGATGAGACATGATTGCAGTTTTTGTTACCATTATTTATTCCAGAACAGGACTTCTAAATGAAGCTTCAGGACACGTTTATATGAGCAGAATCACATAATAGCAATTTACTTAATTATTTGTCCTATAGGCAGGATCTCTAACTGAGGGCAATGAATGATGACATGCTAAAAGGAAAACAATATATATGAGCCTAAGTAGCATGATATCTAATGCATGGCATGTTGTACCTAAACACGGCTGCTATTGCGCATAGAGAAAATAAACCTAGAAACATGGTCTCTACCCTTAGTTATACTACATCATGCATATCACCCACCCATTTTCACTATCCGATCCCAGAGTTGTTTACAATTAATTATTACAGACCATGGGATATGAATTACACAACTGAAATAGAAGAAAAATAAGAAGTTAACTATAGGGAGCCTACAGAATAGGCACATATCTCCATGTCCTCAATGCCAAGTAATGTTTCACAGCCTTTTAACAATCCGGATGTGTTAGAGTTCCCTAAGGACCTCAAGAGATCCCGGGCAGTGCTCACACTCCGATTTCATAGCCAAGATAGAGAGTAAGTGCAGTGTGGAATGGTCAGCCTTTGTGTGTCAAAGTTCAGAGGGAGCCAAAGGGTCCCAAGGCCATGTTCACACAGAGGGGACAGAACTTAATGATCTAAGAGTAGAGTGAAAGTGCTCGACATAGTTTTGAAAAGGTTAAGTAAGAAAATAGTTTTGAAGAGGGAAACTTGATTGAAATAGTTTTATAACAAAGAAGTTTAACCACTAAAAGAGCAGGAACACCAACAAGTTCAACATCACACAAAGGACCAGGAATAGTCCAACAATCACAAGCAGGGGTAATGGGATTTGAGGGACAAATACAGAGCATGTGAGGGCAAACATGTAGTAGGTAGTACACAATCAGAAGTTCCTAAGGATTCAGGGGCTTGGGGGATACAGTAGGGCATAGGATTATACTAACATAACAAGACCAAATAGTTTAAGACAATAGGATTTACCCTAATCAAACTAATGTACCAAACATAGGCATGAAGACTCACATAGAACATGTATCAAGTACATAAAGACATGCTGGTTATGACAAATAGAGTATGACTTATCATGTGAATGGAGTTCAGGATCCTAGTTACATGTTGAACAACAAAATAATAAGTAAAAGCAAATTAGAGACACAATGAATTGAAATAGTAGTAGAAACATGTTGGTTTGAGAACTGAAATCTGAATTAGAACATACCAGTGAAGTGAAGAAAGCAGTAACACAAACAGGAACTAGGAGATGCACAATAGTTAGCCTTCGCTTGCAGCCAGCTAACTTAGAATAATAGCAACTAGCACATCAAAGAGAGAGAGCAGAGGGTTTTTAGTTGTGAGAGAGAGAGTTGAACAGATTAGTTCGTGTTTCAAATGAGAGAAGAGCATACATATATAGTTTCCGAAAGCTGGATTGAAATAAGGTAAAAAATTAGAATCAATTAACAATTACGGAAATGGGTATCAACCAGAGTGAAATCAGCACAAGTATCCCATAATTAAGGGAGTTATTCAAACGGTGAGTAAAAATAAGGAAAGACTAAAGGGAATATTCAAACAGTGTGAAATCAGCATGAGCACCCCTTGATTGAAGGGGTTAAAACTAAACGGCTAATAGGCAAATAACAAAATAAGGAAAGTTCCCATGCGTACACCATATAAGGAAACAATTTCAACCCAATAGAAGTATACAATTGAGACTAGGTTCATCAGATTTAATTAAGGAAATAGGGATCAATTAACAGTAAATCAACCATGTAGCAAGGTAAGAAATAAGTTAAAAGTCAGAAGTCAGTAAGAGTAGTCCATAAGAAATCAGTAAGGTTTTTCAAATCTCAGGGAATCAGGGATTCAAACAAATCAGTAATAACATCAATTAGGCAAATAATAGG
Organism: Nicotiana knightiana; assembly: GCA_005239525.1. NCBI lineage: Eukaryota > Viridiplantae > Streptophyta > Magnoliopsida > Solanales > Solanaceae > Nicotiana > Nicotiana knightiana. The sequence continues at coordinate 153,724 of ML370445.1, read as the reverse complement.
CAAGCAAAATCATAGCAAGGTAAAGAACCACATAGAATTAGGGATTCGATGCTAGCACACATTAACCGAACAAGGAGAATTAAAGAGTAAAAAAAAACCTAATGATTGTAGTAGCAAAATCACACATAGGTTTAGACACAAAGCAGTAACACCAAAGGGATTAAACAGAATGAACACGATATAAACAGAAGAAAACAAAACCAGGAATCCTAGTAAGAAAAAAATAGGGTAAAATCACAGAACACTTAAAACATTTATGAGAAATAAGAGTTCATGCAATTAAACGAACACATTAGTCAGAGAGAGACTCAGAAACATAGAGTTTTCAACATATTAAGTGAAATGAAAAGAGAACTTCGGATAAATCATTGGAACACAGAAAGAATCACAGAATGACACTAAAAGCGGAAGAAAGAATTATTTTGAAAGAGGGGTTATGAAACCCTAATTTTGAGATGAAGAGACATTTAGAAATATGAAGGTTTTTTGAAGGAAACATGTAAAATTCATAATATGCGTAGATCTAAGACAGATCTAAAGAAAAATCGAAAAATCTTGAGAGTTAGGGTTTCAGAGAACCCAGAGAAGATAAGAAAACCTTAAAATGTTGCCAGCTTTAGCCGGAGAAGTCATAGATCTTACTCGAACGGCCGGAGGTTGCGTGAAAATGACATGAAGGACCATGGGTAGGAGTTGAACCGCTCCAGGTTCACCTGAGGACCTCGGGGTAGCATCAAACCGGCGTGGGGGTGAAGCGGAGGCCAGGAGAGGGTGAGAGGACATAGCTTCCGGCGAGGGAGGTGGCCGGAGAGGATGGACAGAGTCCATCAGAGAGGAGGGAGATCAGAAGGTTCTAGAGAGAACCAGAGATAGAGAGAGAGATAGAGGTAGAGAGATGTTTGAACGAGGAGTGAATGAGGGGAAGGGGGTAGTCGTGTAGGACTAATTAAGGTAAGAGTGAATCTGGGCCGTTGATCTAATTTGATCAACGGTCCAGATTACACACAAGATTGGGTCCGGTAGGCTTAGAGATTGGGCCTGGGTATTGGGCTAAATTAAATGAGTTAGGACCAGATTGAATTTAGGCTATATTTTAAATGAAAAATGGCTACTCGTTAAATACCCGATTAAATAGGTAAATAATTAATAAAAATTTCTAATGATTACATGAAAAATGAAATTAAGGCTAAGTAGGTGAAATTAAGGTAATTAACTAATATTAAAAATATAAAATGACTAATTATTGAATTAAAATGGAATAAAATGTACATTTAGGCTATAACTGCAAAAATTGTTATAGCTAAATAATGCCAAATTGGCTAATTTGTGAAATAATTAGATCCTAATAGGATTAAAATAATGTATTGAGTTAGGAAATATTTTAAAATTATTTATAATATAATTTATGAATAATTATACAATATAAAGTACTGAATAAATTGGAAAAGAAATTAATAAAATATGGAAAATCATGGAAAAATATCAGTTATTATAAAAAGTGATTTTGAAGGCACATATGCAAATTTTAAAATAGTTTGAGGAAAAATTGGGTATCAACAGCTGCCCCGCTTTACCCGAGAAGGATGAAAGAGTTGTCGGGTAAAGATATGATGGCCAATTTTGGCCGAGTGAAATGGTTTGGAGAGATTCCGGCCGCACCCTGGTTTTTGAGTTGCCTACATATCCCTGGGTTTACAGGAATCAGGCCGTATGTAGTTCAGGAGTCATCTGTGAAGCATACCGATGAAGTTTCTTACAAGAACGGATGCAACATTTGGGACTGATTGAATAAGCGGCTTACGGGGTGGTTAGGAGAACTGGAGAGGAACCACTCCTGCTAGGATGGCAGTTTGCTCGCCAGATTACCTACAAATAAATAATACAAGCATATATTGTGCGTAATTTAAACATGATGCAAATTCCCGTTGGACCATGAATGATGTCCTTAGACCATGACGTCCTCGGCTATGAATTGCTTGATGCAGGATTCGCAAGCCATGAAAATGATGTTCTCGGGCCATGAGGATGGTGCCTCCAAACCATGATGCCTTTCAATAATGATATGCAGAGGTTGAAAGAGATCCTCAGGCCATGGCATGGTGTTCTCGGGCCATGAAAATGGTGCCTCCGAACGATGACGCCTTTGGATGAGTTGGCGATATTTCAGCCCATGCAGATGCAATAGAATGATGCTGATGAGACAGATCTTAGTCTTGCGAATAAAAGGACAGAGCTTAGACCGAAAGGAAAGCGAAGTAAATAGTGCTTGAGACATCAGTTAGTCTCGAAAGGTAAATTGGAGGCAGAGCTTAGCCTCGGAAGGCAGAATGGTAGCCTTATGCAAAGATGCAAATACAGATGGTGACAGTGTTTAGTCTCGAACGGCAGAATGGTAGCCTTATGCAATGATGTAGATAGAGGTAGAGCTTAACCACGGAAGGAAGAATGGTAGCCTTATGCAAAGATGCGAATGCAGAGGGAGACAGTGTTTAGTCTCGAAAGGCAGAATGGTAGCCTTATGCAATGATGTAGATGGAGGTAGAGCTTAACCTCGGAAGGCAGAAAGGTAGCCTTATGCAAGAAATAAAATGACAGTAGGAATTCTTAGCTGGTGATGAATTGCGGCATTGTGATTATTGAGAGCATTGTGACTGCGGAGCATTGAGGCATGTGCGAACATCAGCAATNTGACTTGCTGGGCTCGATCTGATGATACTATCTGTATTATTGGGGTAGCGTTGCTAAACAAAGTTGTTTCAAAAACAAACATGCATGATTTGGTAAAATCATAATGTATAATTAAAAAATAATTTTGGGATGAACCAACGACCGTGACACGGCTCGGGACATTGCAACCTCTCCTGCTACGAAAATTTTAGGGTCCTCCTCAAAATTCTACCCCAGTTGGATGGATGAATGCTTCTGGTTGTTGCTCGTGCGGTGATTGGATGAACTTGCTTTAGAATTTTGAGGGTCGTCCTCACAATTCTGCCCCAGTTTCCAATTGCGGGGAAAAATGAAATTTTTATTGAATTGCGACCGAACTCATAGGGATGCCTATGTATCCCCTCTTAAACGGGAATCAGGTCAGGCGTAATTCAATTTACATCATTGAAAAAGCATAAAGATTACACATAGTAGCTTTCGACTGCATCTGAATTGATTGTCTTTGGCCAGACTTTTCCGTTCATTTCTGCGAGTATAAGTGCTCCTCCTGTCAGTACCCGGTGAACCATGTACGGACCCTGCCAGTTGGGAGAGAACTTCCCTTTGGCTTTGTCTTGATGTGGAAAGATCTTCTTTAGCACCAGCTGCCCTGGTGTGAACTGTCTAGTCTTGACTCTCTTGTTAAAGGCTCGTGTCATTCTGTTATGATAGAGTTGACCATGACAGACTACATTCATTCTCTTTCCGTCTATGAGGGCTAGTTTCTCATAACGACTCTTTACCCATTCTGCGTCACTGAGCTCAGCTTCTTGTATAATTCTTAGATAGGGAATCTCAACTTCGGCAGGAATAATAGCCTTAGTACCATAAACTAGCATATAGGGAGTTGCCCCGGTTGAGGTGCGAACTGTGGTGCGATATCCCAATAAGGCAAATGATAACTTCTCGTGCCACTGCTTGTGCCTTTCTATCATCTTTCTTAGTATCTTCTTGATGTTTTTGTTGGCGGCTTCTACAGCTCCATTCATCTGAGGTCTGTAAGCGGTGGAATTCTTGTGTTTGATCTTGAAAGCCTCGCACATAGCTTTCATCAAGTCACTGTTGATATTGGAACCATTGTCGGTGATGATTGACTCAGGATTCCCGAATCGACAAACAATACGGTCGCGGACAAAGTCTGCCACGACTTTCTTAGTCACTGCTTTGAAGGATGCTGCTTCGACCCATTTGGTGAAATAGTTGATGGCTACTAGAATGAACCTGTGTCCGTTGGAGGCGGCAGGCTCGATTGGTCCAATAACGTCCATGCCCCAGGCAGCGAACGACCATGGTGAGCTTGTTGCGTTGAGCTCGTTTGGAGGTATCTTTATCATATCTGCGTGTATCTGAAAACGGTAGCATTTTCGGACAAACTGGATGCAGTCCGTTTCCATAATCATCCAAAAGTAACCAGCTCGGAGTATCTTCTTTGCCAGAACAAAACCGTTCATATGCGGGCCACAGGTCCCAACATGAATCTCCTCTAGCAGCTTGGATGCTTCCTTTGCGTCGACACAATGTAATACTCCCAAATCGGGAGTCCTCCTATATAGGATTCCTCCACTGTGAAAGAAGTTGTTGGACAATCTCCGAAGCGTGCGTTTATGAATGTGATTTGCAAGCTCTAGGTACTCTCCCTTTGATAAATACTTTTTGATATCATGAAACCATGGCTTTCCGTCTGCTTCCTCTTCAACATGGGCACAGTATGCCGGCTGGCTATGGATCTTCGCTGGAATAGGGTCAATGAAGTTCTTATCTGGATGCTGTATCATAGATGATAGCGTGTTCAATGCATCGGCGAACTCATTCTGAATTCTGGGGACGTGCCGAAATTATATCTTCGTGAACCTCTTTCTCAATTCCTGCACGTGGTGCAGATACAGCAGTATCTTGGAATTCTTAGTAGCTCATTATCCTTGTACCTGATGTATAAGCAAGTCTGAATCACCAATCACTAACAGCTCTTGGACGTTCATGTCAATGGCCATGTTGAGCCCTAAGATGCAGGCTTCATATCCTGCCATATTGTTGGTGCAGGGGAATCTGATTTTGGCAGATACCGGATAATGCTGATCGGTTTTTGATATTAGGATTGCTCCAATGCCAATTCCCTTGAAGTTCGTTGCTCCATCGAAGAACATTCTCCAACCGTCATAGGATTCAACAATGTCTTCTCCTATGAATGATACCTCTTCATCAGGAAAATACATTTTCAGAGGTTCATATTCTCCATCTACAGGGTTTTCAGCAAGATGGTCTGCCAGTGCTTGTCCCTTGACTGCTTTCTGAGTCACATAGATAATATCGAACTCACTCAGCAGGATTTGCCACTTGGCTTGCTTAGCCAGTGGGCATGGGCTTCTGAAAGATGTACTTCAATGGATCCATTCTCGATATGAGATACGTAGTGTAGGCACATAAGTAATGCCTCAGCTTCTGGGCTACCTAAGTCAAATCACAGCAGGTGCGCTCCAATAGAGAGTACCGAGCCTCATATGGAGTGAAATTATTGCTCAGATAATAAATAGCCTGCTCTTTTCTTCCTGTCTCGTCGTGCTGCCCCAGAACACAGCCGAAAGCTCCGTCTAATACTGCAAGGTAGAGTAGCAAAGGTCTACCTGGCTCAGGTGGTATCAAGACTGGCGGTGTTGACAAGTACTCCTTAATTTTGTCAAAAGCTTTTTGGAAATCATCGGTCCATTTGGTTGCGGCATCCTTCTTCAGCATCTTGAAGATCGGCTCACATATAACTGAGACTGTGCTATGAACAGGCTGATGTAATTAAGATGTCCCAGGAAACTCATCACATCTTTCTTGTTCCTTGGCGATGGTAACTCTTGGATGGCTTTGACTTTTGATGGATACAATTCTATCCCTCGACGGCTGACAATGAACCCGAGCAATTTCCCAGCAGGGACCCCGAATGCACACTTCGCGAGGTTTAGTTTCAGATTTTATTTCCGCAACCTATTGAAGAACTTTCTCGGATCTTCTATGTGGTCGGTAGCTATCTTGGACTTGATAATGACATCATCCACATATACCTCAATATCTTTATGTATCATATCGTGGAAGATAGTGGTCATGGCCCTCATGTAGGTGGCCCCTGCATTCTTCAGGCCGAATGGCATCATCTTGTAACAGTAAACTCCCCACGGCGTAATGAAAGTAGTTTTCTCAGAATCTTCCTCATCCATCCAGATCTGATGATAACCAGCGAAGAAATCCACGAATGATTGTAGTTCATGCTTGGCGCAATTGTCAATCAGGATATGTATATTTGGCAAAGGGAAGTCGTCTTTCGGACTGGCCCGATTGAGATCCCTGTAGTCGACACATACTCTGTGTCATAACCCAAACCGATGGGCCGCGATGGGCACCCGGTACCTTACTCAACCGAGTACCAACATAACGTATCTTTTTGTATCATACTATCATAGATAATTGAACCAGAGAGGCTGCCGTGAAATAGGTAGAATACAACGTACTATACCAACTTATACTTAAGACATATGGGCCTCTAAGACCAAAATAACCACTTGTACATTGAACATAGGCCGACAAGGCCATACAATCTTCCACGTACACGACATCTGTCTACAAGCCTCTAAGAGTACATAAATGTCACAAAGGTCGGGATAGAGTCCCGCCATACCAAACAATACCCGTCTAAATCATACTAATCAAACAAGCAACTCCGAAGCAAATGGAGCGCACCAACATCTTCCGCTGAGCTGATAGCCTACTTGGAGGGCTCTCGGCCTATCTATCGGGATCTGTGGGCATGAAACTCAGCGTCCCCAGGAAAGGGACGTCCGTACGAATACTGTACCGAGTATGTAAGGCACATAAATAAGTACATAAGAGACATGGAATAAATATAGAGCACATGACTCAACCTGTAAGCCTGAATAGCTTTGTAAATCATAAATTACTTTTAGCGTCATGCATATGCATATGAATGTCATGTCTTGCATAGGTACATGTTTCATAAAATCATCAGCCTCTGAGGGCATCCCATCATATCATATCGGCCACTGTGGGCAAAATCATCATCGTATACCAGCTGATCAGGTGGTGGTCCGTATATAACGCCATAACCTTTCCCATATCCCATATACATATATATACATACATATATACGCGTATATAACGCCGTTTGAATATACATACATATATACGCGTATATAACGCCGTTTGAATAATATTTCAGCCACTGTGGGCAACATCATCATCATATACCAGCTGATCAGGTGGTGGTGCGTATATAACGCCATAACCTTTCCCATATCCCATATACATATATATACATACATATATACGTGTATATAACGCCGTTTGAATATACATACATATATACGCGTATATAACGCCGTTTGAACCATATTTCAGCCACTGTGGGCAACATCATCATCATATACCAGCTGATCAGGTGGTGGTGCGTATATAACGCCGTAACCTTTTCCCATATCCCATATACATATATTTACATATATACGCGTATATAACGCCATCTGGTCATGGGTCAATGTGCATATGTAAATGCATGAAATGCATATGAAATACGTCAATAAAATCTCTCGGTACGTCATAAGGCCATTATGCCTTTACCAACATACGTATTTTCGAGACCCATGAACAGAAGATAATAATAATTCACATGGGGAATCAAGAATATAGACACCCCTAGTATTTCTATGAATAGAGTAATTTATGGAAACCATGAGTTTGCTCGTTTCTTCCGTATAATTTGGACCATGCCAAAAGAAAGAAGGGATAGCCTTAACATACCTGGAGTAGGGAATAATCCATATAATGTTCTTGAAAAAGGTTGCAATGTACTCATTTAGTTGCAATAATTCACATTTTTGTTGAAGATCATAAGAATGGCTAGCGAAAGGCCTTGTATTTTGGCAATTCCTTACTCTTGTTTTTGGCAACTTATCAGAATGTTAAAGTGATATATTGGTTTGGGTTTACCTTCTTCTTTTGAAGTGCTTTTCAATTTTAAAGGAAAGTATATGGTTTCTATTACTAAGAGATTTATTAACTCTTATGACTAAGAGACTAGGTAGACTTGTCTCTTACACGTAAAGTCTTGTTTCCTAGATAGCCACCTAAGCTAATGTGACCCTTAGTCACTTTTTTATCATGTGGTTAGCTGCCACATTTTGGGATAAAAATTATTAATCTTTATCCACTTATTAGTTAATTAGGTAATGTTCCGTTATCCGGTAATGAACCAATTATTCGCATAATTAAAAATTATCTCAATTTACTTAAAATTCTATTTATTTTTCATATACTTTATACATCATACTATCACGGTCATGTAGTACCTTTTATGGCACTAGTCCATAAATACCGGATATTTTAGCTCGGGCCGTATTTTATCCCAAAATGTCAAATTTTGACGAAATTTATTTTCTTCGATTCACTTACCCTTTCACCTTTACGAATTAATTTATCACTTGTTTGAAATATCGTAATACTTATAATCCCAAAATAAATCTCATTCCCGAACTTACATCGATTAACTTATGATGAAACTTCAACGTACAAAAATGCGGGACGTAACATCTCATTTCCGATCTTATATCAATTTACTTATTGCGTACTTCCACGTATAAAAATATGGGGTGTAACACTCTGACCTTCCCATCCTTCTTTGGTACTGGCACAATTTTGGCTAACCATGTCGGGTACTCAACTACCCTGAGAACTTTGGCGTTGATCTGCTTGGTAACTTCTTCCTTGATTTTCAAACTCATGTCGGGTTTGAACTTTCTGAGCTTTTGCTTTACCGTTGGACACATTGGATTGGTTGGAAATTTGTGAGCCACAATAGACATACTTAGACCAGTCATGTCATCATACGACCAGGCGAATATGTCCTCATACTCTTTTAGAAACTTTGTGTATTCTTTCTTTTCTGACGGCGACAAATGAATGTTGATTCATGTTTCCTTGATGTTTTCTGGATCTCCCAGGTTGATAATTTCAGTCTCTTCCAGGTTGGACTTAGGTCTGTTCTCAAAATTCTCAACTTCTTTGACAATCTCGTCAGGTATGTCATCTTCTTCCGAATCAACGTCCGTTTGTTGCGTTGTCTCGTTGCATGTCACAGTCATTGGTTTATCAAGACAGGTAATAGTAATGCTGCTGTATAGGTAAAGTAATGAGAGAAAAATGATAGCAATAAATATTGATTCATAAGAAAATTTTAAAAATTCGTTTGATAAATTGAACGATTGTTTTGAACATTGAAGATCTTATTGCAGGAATTAAAATGCGAAAAAAGAAATCATTTTGTAAATAAAAACAATGAATAGTGCTCTTTTTAGCCTTGCTACCCCGAGGCTCGTTGGGATTTGGTTGTCCTGACAGTCCAATTCTTGAGGTGCGTCCCTCTACTCACAACCTGTATAGAAGGGCCTTCCTCCCCCTCCTCCTCGAGAATAACACAACAGTCCATATCATTGTCCTCCAGAAACAAGTTCCTCATTGCTGCAAGTGCTTCTTCTTCGTCTGATCCATAAATAATGTCAGCCTATTGGAAGGTGTTCTCCAGATGCGGTATTGGTTTCTCCAAAGGTAATAAGGACCGCGCCATGGTGGCGACCAGTTTTTTAATTCTTCCCAAGTGTATTCATATCCCAAACCGAAAGTGGTGTCGTGCTTCTTGAGTTTGATAGGTTTGGAGAGCCTCTGAAGGTTCTTGCCGAGCCCTTTACCTGGCTCCTACCCTCGCACATTCATCATACTTGCGATCTTGCTATCCCACCATTTTTCTTTGTCGATAGCGTTGACCCGTTCAATGTGGTGGTAATTTTCTCCACCCAACTTCCTTCTTCCTTCAATCACCGGAATAGTCTAGCGACTGTAAATAGGGTTGCTACCATCGCCATGAATAATCACCTCTTGTTGGTTCCACTCAAACTTCACAACTTGATGTAATGCTGATGCTACGGCCCCAGCAACATGGATCCAGGGTCACCCTAATAACAGGTTGTAGGACGTTGGTACATCTATCACTTGGAAGTCAACCTCGAACTAGGTTGGTCCCATTTGCAAGCATAGGCTTATCTCACCAATGGTGGACCTTTGAGATCCATCGAAAGCTTTCACATTGATTGCTCCATTATTTATCTCATGTATCCCTTTACCCAATTTCTTGAGTGTTATCAACGGACATATGTTAAGACTGGATCCTCCATCGATCAGGATTCTGGTGATGAAATAATCTTCACATTGCATAGTGATGTGCAGTGCTTCATTGTGACCCAGCCCTTCAGGTGGCAGCTCGTCCTCATGGAAAGTGATCTTGTGGCTTTCTAGCACTTGGCCTACCATATTGGCCATTTCCTCGGTAGTGATGTTGTTCGGCACATAGGCTTCGTTAAACACCTTCAATAAAGCATTCCTGTGCGTCTCGAAATTCTGCAGCAAAGAGAGGATGGATATTTGCGCTGGTGTCTTGTTCAGCTGGTCGATGACCGAATACTCTTTGGCCTGTACTTTCCTCCAAAGGTCGTTTGGACCTGTCTCGATAATGGGAGGCCGATTGGAAGCCTGCCTGCTGGATTCAACCAGATATTCAGGGGTATAGACTCTACCAGTTCTTTTCATACCCTGCGCTGCAACAGCTTCTTCAGTCTTGACTTTACCTTTCCTTCTCGCCTCGGCTATATAGTCCCATGGTACAATATTTGTATAGAAAGGTGGCGTGGTCGATATCGCCACCATGATTGGTGTAGCTACCCTCACTTCAAATGGAACATGTGCCTTGGGTGGTAAGGTGGCAACCTCAAATGGTGCAGGTGCATTTGCCGGAGACACAAACTCAACTTCAATTGGTACTGGTGTCTTTGCGGGTGGCGCCGCTTCATACTCGAGAGGTACGGACATATCTACCTCAGCATCCGCAGACGGCTGGATCTGGACTACGATTGGGTTGAGAGTAACCGCTGACTTCTTTGGGTCATCGCCTTCCACGATCAACCCGATTAACCCCTCGGGGACCCAGTCGTCTTCTATTTCAATCAAGTGGATGCCTCTACCCTTATGGTCCGGAAGAGGATTTTTGCGGATATTTGGAGCGGATTCCTTTGCCACGATGACCTTGTTGTCAATCAAGGACTGTATCTTGTCCTTCAAAGAGCGGCATTCATCGATGGTGTGTCCCTTCATGCCGGAGTGGTATGCACAAGACTTGTTTGGGTTGACCCATTAAGAAGGATTCTCAGGGGTTGCAGCAGGGATGGGGGTGACATAACCAGTAGCTTTGATCTTCTCATACAGCTGGTCGATGGGTTCAGCAATGGCGGTATACTGTTTTGGAGGTCTGCGATCAAAATTAGGACGAGGTCTAGGGAAGTTTTGGCATGCAGGGGGTGATTGGAAATGGGATGGTTGAGAATTGTAAGTGTGTTAGACATGAGGGGGTTGAGAGTATTTGGGTGAAGCATGTTGATATGTCGGTGGTGGAGGTGATTGATAAGTTGGTGGTGGAGGTGATTGATAACTGGGTGGTGGAGCTTGGTATGAGGGTGAGCGTGCTTGGTAATTTGGGGTTGGTTGATATGTGAGTAGAGGTGTTGGGTAAGTTTGGTATTTGAGTGGGAATTTGGTTCTTTGTGCAACTATCACGGCTCCGGCATCTCTTTTCTTATATACACCACCAGACTGCAAAGCCTTATTTGTAGCTTGCAAGGCTTCAAAATTCATGACCATACCACTCTTGATACCTTCTTTAATCCGTTCACCTAATTTGATAATGTCGGAGAACTTGTGGTTCTCAATCATCATCAACCGTTCATAGTACTGCGGGTCCTTATCCCGGATAAAGAACTTGTTCATTTGTTCCTCTTCTAAGGCGGGCCTGACCTTGGCAGCTTCGGACCTCCAACGAGTAGCGTACTCGCGAAATGTCTCTATGGTCTTCTTCTTAAAATTCTGAATATAGAACACGTCTGGTGCGTTCTCTGTGTTGAACCTGAATCTATCCATAAAGTCAGATGCCATGCTCACCCAATTCGACCATTTCTTGGGACCTTGGCTGATGTATCAAGACAACGCATCTTCTTTCAAGATCCTCATGAACAGCTTCATGAAGATCCTTTCATCCTTCCCTACTCCAACCAGCTTGTCACAATAAGTTCTCAGATGGACCCTTGGATCACCTGTACCATCAAACATTTCAAACTTAGGAGGTTTGTATCCCTCGAACCGTTCGACATCGGGCTGTATGCAGAGGTCTTCATAGTTCAACCCTTCGACTCCCTTGATTCCCTCGACGCCTTGAACCCGGCTGGTCAGCTTCCTAAGTTCCTCGGCCAAGTTCTTGATAAGCAAGTCCTTTTCGTCAGACTCAGGTGTGTATGTGATAGGGGGAGTGGAGTGTGGCATGGTCTCCACGTAGATGGGATTGTTATGGTGGCCTGGCGCATGTGTGTGGAAATGGTCATTTGTGGAGTTCTGAGGTTATGGGATAAGCAGTGGAGTGTTATTTGGAGTGTGGTAGGCGTTGCATTGCGCTGGAAGAGTTTGGTTCTTTGGTGGGGTGTTGTGATAATGAGCTGCGGGATGATCTTGCTGTTTTGGGATGTTTTGAGGAGGTGTAGGATTCTGGATGTTGACGTCTAGGACGTTGAGGGAGAATGACAGGTTTGCCATATTCCGAACTAGATCAAGCTCTTCTTGAAACTTTCACAACTTCCGTTCCAGCTGCGACACCGTTTCATTCTGAATCCAAATACCCTGGCCATCCGTGGCCTCTACCCGTTCAACCACATTCTCATTTTTGTTGTTGCCTGAATCTTCCATTTTCTTTTTGCCTTTGGGAGGACTAAGAGGGGGAGAGGGTGGAGGGCCCCTGGATCTTGTAAGATAGGATGATGATGCTAGAGTGCACCAACTAACCTTTGGGGAGGGGAATAAATAAATAAAGAAAGAGGAAAACAAAAACAAAAGGTAGCCAAGTCAGTGAGGATTATGAAAAGTATTGCGGTATTTAAACACATAGTGCGGGAATGTAAATCACGTACTAATTTGGGGACCTCTTTTGTGCCCGAGGTAGGACTAGCGACAAATTGATTTGGAGAACTTAAGGTGCTAAATGCCTCATTTTATTGATAAGAAAATAGACGAATCCCAAAACGACACTAAAAATAAACAGGAAGTAAAGGTCACTAATGGCCATTGGCCTTATTACATTGATAAAGTAAAAGAAAGACATTCCTATCTACTTGGTCCCAGAAGGACCTACCCCAGACTCGGCATTCTTGCTTCCCTCGTACAGTTTCCCCAACTCGCGAAGTCCTAGCAACAGGTATGCTCTGGCTAGATGTCCACCTTCAGTTCCTTCAGCCTTTTGACAATCTTCAACCCTTTTGAGAAATTTTTCCTCCAGCTCCACTATGCCTCGCTCCAAATACCCTAACCTTTTGTTGGTGCTGATAGCCATATCTTTCCATTCCTCGATCAATTTCTTGCTCGACTCATGTATTTTGCGGTGCTCATCCTCACACTCACGGATCCTCTTGTGCAGCGCTAGTTGTAATTGACTTGTGCCTCGGCCTTTTCATCTATAACCCTGTGGCCCTGAACGAACCCTGGCTCGCTCAGACCACCCCAATTTTCTGCCAACCAAGCAGGATAGAAAGGGTTACAACCGACATGATATTTGTCTGGCTCGATGGTGTCCTTCTCCATTACAATCTTGTAGTGCCACATGTACTGGGCTTGGAACTTGTGAGGACTATCGTCATTTTGGAAGTCAACTCGAAGATGGCTCATCTTGTCGACCTTGGGTATGACTTTCTTCCTACTTGCTTTCCTCATAACTCGAAGAGGGAGGTAAGGGTATTTTCCTCTTAGAATTTTTAGTATTAGGAATGGTGCATCTCTGGAACAGGCGATGAACTCCTCTATCCGAAACCACTCACCNTCTCAGGCTGAGCAAACATGTCGGGGATGTAATTCATTCGCTTTGGATGGTGGAAAGCGATGTGGTCATCCCTAACTCTTTGATGAATTTCTTGTCGGTATTCGCCCTTTTGGAGATGTTCCATGAGCCAAAGTTGAAGTAGTAGATTTTAGCCTTCGAACTGTTTTGCCCCTCGTTGACACTTTTCCAAGGCTCGATATATGTCTGCAATGATCATGGGCACAATGTTGAAGTTTTGCCCACCAATTACTTCCATTAGTGTCTTGGTTACCATGTCCAGTCTAGTGTGGATTCTCTCCTTCTTCATTGGAAACACAATCAGACCCAAGAAGCAAAACATGAAGACGAATACTCTACGATGGATGTGTCCCAAGTATGTGATGACAAACTCGTCGTGGTAGGTACGGTGTGATTTGTTGTGGCCGTACCTTTCGTACAAATAGTCAAAATGGATGTATGACTCCTTTAAGCATACCAGTTCTGCATTCCTCCTCAGACCCATCATTTTGAGGAAACCTTTGCATGTGCGGTTCTCAAGCATTAGCAACCCCGGGGTTTCCCATACTAGGCCAGCCAGTCCTCCTATTTCCTCCAGCAAAGGTGTCATTTCAATGTCCCCAAAGCGGAACACGGACCTTTCACAATACCAGAACAGGGTAGCAACCTCTATTATCATGTTGTTAGGTTGGATTTCTAGGAGAGATGGTAGATTTCCTAAGTATTTTCTGACGAGAGTTTTGTCACTAGAATGCAAATCTTCCCACCAACTTAGCAATCTTGGATGGATATTGGAGACCATGCCGAATCTAGGGACTTCGTGCCTCATATTTCTGCAAGGCAAATAGGATTAGACCCTGACCCCCACCAGACTCGACTATTTAACATCAACAATTAGCATAAAGCATTTAGTTCTCCAAATAAATGCACAGAACGTGATGATGTCCGTTTGGGTTTAGGGAAACCCAATGGACTTTTGAATAAGGCAATCTTAAAAGCTATCGTGCGGACCACACTTTAGCCTGACTAGGTTTGACCATGATGCATGAAATAACATAACGGAGTAAGGTTTTTATGGGGTTTTAGACTGGTACCCTCGAGCGGACAACTCAAGGGGGAAAGGCACGGAACCGTCGACTGCACCACTGATCGACTAGTTTTACCACAAATAAGTCTTTCCGAATTTAGGGGGTAATAATATAGGAAGAGCGCAACCACTCATCAAGCGTTGCTATACTATTTTGTTTGGCACGAGTGGAGTATGAATGTTGAGCATGATTATGCAATAATAAATAAGCATTAAAAACATGTTGTCATATATTTGCACGTTAGGAAAGCGATAAATACAACAGTTATGACTTAAAGCGTTTACAAAGGAAAACAAAGAAACATGTCAGTTTTTCCTTTTGGAAGGAATAAATATTCGAAAGAGATAAACAAATAATTGCACATATAGGGGGAAAAAATAAAGAAAATGTCAAACAAAGCATACTCGGACAAATTCACAAAGCGGTTTGTAATTGTAAAAGCCTATAATCCCCAGCAGAGTCGCCATGCTGTCGCGCCCCCTCTTTCCTCGCGGAGATCGGTCAGGGTTTTTAACATTTTTGGAAAACTCCTTTAAGGAAGAGTGAAGAGAGGAGAGTCGTCACCTAACGGGTTTGAGGTACGTTAGGGAACCTAAGGGGTTTACCTATAACTAGGTTGTTAACCAGAGACAGAGTAAGGGCTTGAAATTATCCTAAGGGGAAGGTGTTAGGCACCCATCAGGATTCACAAGTGTGGTTCCCGACCAAACAGCTTTTGTGAATTTTGTACAATTAGCAAATAAACAAATATGGCTCAAATAGTAGGGGATTTAGTCTAAGTACGCAGATGTTTGAAAACAATCAATGAAAAGTTAGATTTTGAAAAGAATTACAATCTAAGCATGTAAAAGTAAAGGATATCCTAGGTTTTATAATATGGATCACATCAATGCAATACCCGGTATGACACTCCTCAGAGAGGGGCTACGTGTGGTATTAGCGCACCGGTCATCATATCCATATCCTACCCTTTCCCACCCCGTGAAGGTAACTAAAGCGCGTGTGGGTCACAAACTCTATTGCATGTTGTTACTCGTCCCTTCCTATTAGTCCTGGAGGATTTTAGGACTTCTATCCTATAAAGGAGGTGCTAGGCAGACCCTCAGGTTTTAAATATGAAAATTACTAAGGCGACACATAATAAAACATATAGGACTTCAGCAAAGGGGAAAGCATGGAAAGCAAATAAAGGCTCGGGTATACCTCCACACATAATACTTATAAACAACATGACTCATGCACAGTTAAGGTCCAGATTCACATTCTGATTTTAGGCATGGTATCAAAGTGATAACACAAAAACAGATTTTATTACATAACTCAGAGAGGAAGTCCTAATTAGGCTTTCCTACTGGTTTTAAACATGCTGACAATTGAACACTAATCACAAAAGGCAGTTCTGGTTTTTATTTCTTTATGGTTGATTACCTAAGGCTTGCCTAGGCGTGTAGCAGTTATTCAGAATTGATGACAATTTCAGGTCGTTATACCTAATAACATGCAGTTCTAGGTGTTACAAGCATTCAGAGACTAATTGCCAGTTTGTTAGAACAGGAGGACTGTTTTATATATCTATATTTGGACTAAGTGTAGTTAGATGAGTATGATCCTACAACATGGTGTCTAATGCAGAATGATGCATGTGTGATTGCTAGATCAGGATTTCTAAAGGCACATAAATCATAGCCTAATGCACAGTTTCAGAAATAGCATAGGTGATAGTTTTTAATGTTGTTTACCTAGAAACAGGATTTCTAAGTGCGTAGGCATGATGAGACATGATTGCAGTTTTTGTTACCATTATTTATTCTAGGACAGGACTTCTAAATGAAGCTTCAGGACATGTTTATATGAGCAGAATCACATAATAGCAATTTACTTAATTATTTCTCCTATAGGCAGGACCTCTAAGTGAGGGCAATGAATGATGACATGCTGAAAGGAAAACAGTATATATGAGCCTAAGTAGCATGATATCTAATGCATGGCATGTTGTACCTAAACATGGCTGCTATTACGCATAGAGAAAATAAACCTAGAAACATGGTCTCTACCCTTAGTTATACTACATCATGCATATCACCCACCCATTTTCACTATCCGACCCCAGAGTTGTTTACAATTAATTATTACAGACCATGGGATATGAATTACACAACTGAAATAGAAGAAAAATAAGAATTTAACTATAGGGAGCCTACAGAATAGGCTCAGATCTCCATGTCCTCAATTCCAAGTAATGTTTCACAACCTTTTAACAATCTGGATCTGTCAGAGTTCCCTAAGGACCTCAAGGGATCCCGGGCAATGCTCACACTCAGATTTCATAGCCAAGATAGAGAGTAAGTGCAGTGTGGAATGGCCAGCTTTTGTGTGTCAAAGTTCAGAGGGAGCTCAAGGGTCCCAAGGCAATTCTCACACAGAGGGGGCAGAACTTAATGATGTAAGAGTAGAGTGAGAGTGCTCGACATAGTTTTGAAAAGGTTAAGTAAGAAAATAGTTTTGAAGAGGGAAAATTGATTGAAATAGTTTTATAACAAAGAAGTTTAACCACTAAAAGAGCAGGAACACCAACAAGTTCAACATCACACAAAGGACCAGGAATAGTCCAACAATCACAAGCAGGGGTAATGGGATTTGAGGGACAAATACAGAGCATGTGAGGGCAAACATGTAGTAGGAAGTACACAATCAGAAGTTCCTAAGAATTCAGGGGATTGGGGGATACAGTAGGGTATAGGATTATACTAACACAACAGGACCAAATAGTTCAAGACAGTAGGATTTACCCTAATCAAACTAATGTACCAAACATAGGCATGAAGATTCACATAGAATATGTATCAAGTACATAAAGACATGTTGGTTATGACAAATAGAGTATAACTTATCATGTGAATGTAGTTTAGGATCCTAGTTACATGTTGAACAACAAAATAATAAGTAAAAGCAAATTAGAAACAAAATGAATTGAAACAGTAGTAGAAACATGTTGGTTTGAGAACTGAAATCTGAATTAGAACATACCAGTGAAGTGAAGAAAGCAGTAACACAAACAGGAAGTAGGATATGCACAATAGTTAGCCTTGGCTTGCAGTCGGCTAACTTAGAATAGTAGTAACTAGCATAGCAAAGAGAGAGAGCAGAGAGTTTTTAGTTGTGTGAGAGAGAGTTGAACAGATTAGTTCGTGTTTTAAATGAGAGAAGAGCATACATATATATAGTTTCCGAAAGCTGGGTTGAAATAAGGTAAAAAAATCAGAACCAATTAACAATTACGGAAATGGGTATCAACCAGAGTGAAATCAGCACAAGTATCCCATAATTAAGGGAGTTATTCAAACGGTGAGCACAAATAAGGAAAGACTAAAGGGAATATTTAAACAGCGTGAAATCAGCATGAGTACCCCTTGATTGAAGGGGTTAAAATTAAACGGCTAATAGGCAAATAACAAAATAAGGAAAGTTCCCATGCGTATACCATATAAGGAAACAATTTCAACCCAATAGAAGTATGCAATTGGGACTATGTTCATCAGATTTAATTAAGGAAATAGGGATCAATTAACAGTAAATCAACCATGTAGCAAGGTAAGAAATAAGTTAAAAGTCGGAAGTCAGTAAGAGTAGTCCATAAGACATCAGTAAAGTTTTTCAAATCTCAAGGAATCAGGGATTCAAATAAATTAGGAGTAACATCAATTAGGCAAATAATAGGCAAGAAAAATCATAGCAAGGTAAAAAACCACATAGAATTAGGGATTCGATGCTAGCACACATTAACCGAACAAGGAGAATTAAAGAGTCAAAAAAAACCCTAATGATTGTAGTAGCAAAATCACACATAGGTTTAGACACAAAGCAGTAACACCAAAGGGATTAAACAGAATGAACACGATATAAACAGAAGAAAACAAAACCAGGAATCCTAGTAAGCAAAAAATAGGGTAAAATCACAGAACACTTAAAACATTTATGAGAAATAAGAGTTCATGCAATTAAACGAACACATTAGTCAGAGAGAGACTCAGAAACATAGAGTTTTCAACATATTAAGTGAAATGAAAAGAGAACTTCTGATAAATCATTGAAACACAGAATAATACTAAAAGCGGAAGAAAAAATCATTTTGAAAGAGGGGTTATGAAACCCTAATTTTGAGATGAAGAGACGTTTAGAAATATGAAGGTTTTTTTGAAGGAAACATGTAAAAGATTCATAATATGCGTAGATCTAAGACAGATCTAAAGAAAAATCGAAAAATCTTGAGAGTTAGGGTTTCAGAGAAACCGGAGAAGATAAGAAAACCTTAAAATGTTGCCAGCTTTAGCCGGAGAAGTCATAGATCTTACTCGAACGGCCGGAGGTTGCTGGAAAACGGCATGAAGGACCATGGGTAGGAGTTGAACCGCTCCAGGTTCACCTGAAGACCTCAGGGTAGCATCAAACTGGTGTGGGGTGAAGCGGAGGCCAGGAGAGGGTGAGAGGACATAGCTTCCGACGAGGGAGGTGGCTGGAGAGGATGGACAGAGTCCATCGGAGAGGAGGGAGACCAGAAGTTTCTAGAGAGAACCAGAGATAGAGAGAGAGAGAGAGAGAGAGAGAGGTAGAGAGATGTTTGAACGGGGAGTGAATGAGGGGAAGGGGGTAGTCGTCTAGGACTAATTAAGGTAAGAGTGAATCTGGGTCGTTGATCTAATTTGATCAATGGTCCAGATTACACACAGGATTGGGTCGGGTAGGCTTAGAGATTGGGCCTGGGTATTGGGCTAAATTAAATGGGTTAGGACCAGACTGAATTTAGGCTATATTTTAAATAAAAAATGGCTACTTGTTAATACCCAATTAAATAGGTAAATAATTAATAAAAATAGCTAATGATTACATAAAAATGAAATTAAGGCTAAAAAGGTGAAATTAAGGTATTTAACTAAAATTTAAAGTATAAAATGACTAATTATTGAATTAAAATGGTATAAAATGTACATTTAGGCTATAACTGCAAAAATTGTTATAGCTAAATAATGCCAAATTGGCTAATTTATAAAATAATTAGATCCTAATAGGATTAAAATAATGTATTGAGCTAGGAAATATTTTAAAATTATTTATAATATAATTATGAACAATTATTGAATATAAAGTACTGAATAAATTAGAAAAGAAATTAATAAAATATGGAAGATCATGAAAAATACCAGTTAAAAACTGATTTTGAAGGCACATATGTAAATTTTAAAATAGTTTGAGGAAACACTGGGTATCAACAAATACAATCTACAAAAATGGGAACAAAGATTCTACCCCCTCCCCTTTTGAATCTGCTCCCCCTAAATCGGGCACTCTATCTCTTGTCACTACAATTCCATCCTAAAATGGCCCATATGTTCACGAAAGGCCACTTTACCGTGCATGCGCCTGCGCACACACAATCCACCCCCATCTCTTCCGCGATCTTGCCTCTTCAGTGGAGGTAATCAAGTGTATGTTACAAACTCAATAACCAATACTATCTGTAAAGTGAGACCCCCTGTCAATTCCTTAAGATTAATTGCAGAAGGCAAATCGTCTCATGCAAAACCTGAAGAGGAGATGGATTATAATGTTTCTCCCTCCTCTTCCTTTATTCCAAGACACACCAACAGTTCCCTTCACTCTGATTTTTCCGATGGAAAACAACAATCCTCCTTCCCAAACACAATCCACAACACTGCTAACCATCTTCACTACCTCAATCCCACTGGAGCGCATGTCGGAGTCATGGTTGGAAATGGCACTCCAAGAACACACCTAGAACCTACAAATGATGGTAGGGTCTGTCCCGATGGAAATAACCATCCAAAATCCAGGTACCTAGCTCGACTGACCACACAGCTCCTCCAACAGGGTCTGGAAAACATTGGACACCAGCTATGGATGTCCACATTACTCGAAGCCCAATACACGGAGAATCAACAACCCCTATCTATAGAGGAACTCAACATACTCATGGGCCAGCTTTGCCAAACCATTCCTTTCTTCCCCCTCATGAACCTGGAGACTCCAATGCCATCTCCAACCTTCCAACTCTGGCCACCAATAGTCGAAGTGCCTCAGCCACCATCCCAACCACTCTCACCCATCAATCTACTTAGCAGGGGCACCACCATGGCATTAGACTACCTCAGTGAGTCCAATATGGACCTGGAGAACATGCTAGAAAAATTAGGATTGACAAAGACAAAGGCCTTCCTCATGCAGGAACCCCCGGAGATAGAGTTCAAAGAGCAGCCAAGAGAAATGCTTATTTCCTTGTGCCCCAAAAAGCTCATAAGTTGCAAACTCGACCTCCGAGTGCACTCATTTCCAAATTCAAAAAACTCAGCAGTGATTATGGTCTCTCTAGTGGGTATGTTGAAGCAAGCCCTAGTGAGAAAGGGGAAGGGAATCAAAAGGAAGGCTCCAACCCAAAAATCCATGTTAATGAATTTCATAGTATGGAATGTTAGGGGGGTCAATAGTGCTGAATTTCGTAGGCATTTTGCATCTATGGTGAAGCTCCATAACCCTGCCATGCTCATCTTGCTGGAGACTAGATTGGCAGACCACAAGAACCTCACTGTTGAGTTTGATGCTCCATTCTAATCCCCTTATGTTGGACAGTCTGGGTCCATGTCATAGCCAATGTACTCCTCTCTTCCACTAAATGGATTTTTTTCTGCTATATATGCTAGTAATTGTGTTAATAATAGAGATAAACTCTGGAACACTAGAGAACCCGGCTTTTGTCTACGAAGGTAGTTGGCTTGTTGGG